>PPHD01025288.1:0-11816 GCA_002909625.1 Bambusicola thoracicus
AACTCATGCCTGTCAGTTGGTTTGTATGTGTATTATTCAGCCTTGATTATTCATTTTTAGCATTTCTGTCTAATTTTTCTCTGATGTAACCAGACCTATAAGCAGGTCTGGTTACATCTCTGAACATCAACTGCACAGTCCTATTGAACTGCTCCCTCAATCTTTTTGGGTTGTTTTTTTCTTGTTTTTGTTTTAATTGGGCTGCTGAAACATAATCTATGTTGCTGTGGCTGTAGTCCTTCCTTGCTTTTTTTGGATTGCTACGCAGCAGTACTTCACTCAACTAGTTGTTAAAACAGCCTACACTGCACAGCATGAACTACGTCTCACCTATTTCCTGTGGTATCCTGTTTCTTGTTTTACTTGGTACAGACATTTTTTTTATTTCTGTTTTTTTTTAAATATAAAAAAAAACAATAACACCACAAATGCCAGTGCAAATGGGAGCGTTGGATTAGCAGTTCAGAAAGAGTAAATGTAATGACCAAGCACTGTTCTTTCTGCTGCTCGCCTAAGGAGCCCCACAACTGACCTGGAGTGGCTATCACTGGGGAAAGATAGAGCACTGGCAGCTCCCACTACACTTCTCTGGTGCTGAGACAGCCAAGAGGACTCATAGTGATGATACTTCCGCTGCTGAAGAAGGAATCATCTGAGCTGGATTAAGACAAGAAACACATTGGCAACAAATTGCCAAAGCACCTTGGCATGACAGTGGTTTTCAGCTACAGTTTGCTAGGCCATTTTTAGAAAGTTAAGTCACCTCTAACCATACACAGAGATCTCATTTCAAGTGCCCTCACTAACTCCAAAAGCTACACAGCCTTTAATTTTTTTTCTCTTGACTCTGTGAAGCACTTGAAACCAAAACTAAAGCCTCTCCCTCTTTTATACTAAAGAATTGTCTCCTCCACCCCAGGAGCCAACATGAGCAAACTGGAGAGAACACACAACAGGGCAGTGATGACAAGCTGGCTACAGTTCTCCCCCTCCGAGAGGGTGGAGGTCAATACTTCTACTGCACAATTTTGGTAGAGAAACTAAATAACAGAATCATAGAATATCTCAAGTTGGAAAGGACCTGCAAGGATCACTGAGTCCAACCCCTGGCTCCACGCAGAACCACCCAAAATTCAAATCCTGTGTCTGAGAGCATTGTCCAAACACCTCTTGAACTCTGGCACCTCAGGGCCATGACCACTGTCTGTTCCATGCCCACCACCCTCGGGTGCAGAACCTTTCCCTAACCCCCACTTGACCATCCCCTGACACAGCTCCATGCCATTCCCTCAGGCCCTGCCACTGTCACCAGAAGGCAGAGCTCAGCACTGCTCCTCCTGTGAGAAGCTGCAGGCCACTATGAGGCCTCCCCTCAGCTCCTCTGCTCTGGGCTGAACCAACCTAGGGATCTCAGCTACTCTTCACATGCCTTGCCCCACCTCCAGATCCTTCACTGTCCTTGTAGCCCTCCTTTGGAAGCTCTCTCATAGTTTTATATCCTTCTTATATTGTGGCACCCCAAATCACACACAGTTCTTGAAGTGAAGCCTCACCAGCACAGAATATCATCAGATCCCATTCAGATATTCTCTTTCAACTCTTGAAGATGCTGGCTAGCATTCTGACATTGCGAGGTGTTGCAATCTTCAGCTTTTTGTTTGGCTGACCGCACAGTTAGCAAATGTACCGTTAGCTGAGTAGCATGGTTGGAATGGTATTTTACAGGTTTTGTAGTTAGAAAGATTAACATGGTGGAAAGAGACGATCAAAAATAAATGAAATTCTCACCCATGTCCTAGCCTCGCAGTAGAAAACTCCAAGGGAAGGGATCTACAGAAAAAGAACTTTCCCCAGTGGCAGTCAGCCCTTAAATGAGGTGGAGCCAGGCTCTACCCCTCCTGGTCACACAGGTGAATTGCTTTCACCTGTGCTCCCATGGCTGACTCAGTCCTTGCCTCAGGTGATCAATCAGAGGTTCTGGCAGTGACTCAACAGTTCCCATACAGCTGATCATTACATCTTTGCTGAATTACCCCCACCCTTTAGAACACAGGACAAGCCTCAGGGCTGCCTTTCCCAAACCACAGTATTTTCTTCTTCCCTCTGAGGCAGAACATTATCACAGATCTTCAGCACGAGCCCTGACAGTAGCAGCAGCCCTTTGTGATGGAGGAGGTTTCAGCTTACGTTTAGTCTGCACTTTAGATTTAATCGGAGGTAGCTGGTGGCACTTGAACTCCATGTCTAGAAACCTTCCTACTTTCATGGCAACAAGGGAAGGGGCAAGGACACAGCCATGTCTCTCCTAAGCAACGCTTGCTATTAAACAGCTACAAGACAGGAAGTTTAGGAAGGGGAGGTGGTGAGGAGAAAAGAAGAACCACGTACAAACAAAAGGTGCATGCTGACGTTAATCTCCATTAATAAAGCCTTTATAGAGATGTGCTCTGAGTCACTCAGTTCAGTGGCAAGCTGAGAAAAAGCTCATGAATCAAAGCACACCACAGCAATGAAAAGTCAAGGTGGGGGGGGCAAGGAGGAGAGCAAGGCAGGGCTTGCATCAGATTCATAGCCAGTGCCCCTGCCTCTCCCTCCCTGCCTCCTGGGAGCTTCTACCTCCCTCAATATCATTTCATATGCCCCATGGAAACAACAGGTCACAGTGGTGATGCAGACTGAGGAGGGCCCAGCAGCCACAGAGGCTCCTTGCACAAAGATGGCTCTTTGCACAAAGATGTTCCCTGATTGTTGCAGGGCAAGCCAGGAAGTAAAGCCAAAGACCTGCAACAGAAGTCATATGCTTCTGTGCTGGCAAGAACAATGGCCTCTAAACAGATCCCAACTACGTGAGCTGTTCCTTGAAGAAGAAAAAGGCTACGCTAGCAGGAGATGCATTGCATATAGCACAGAGCAGAATGTCTTTCAGTATTTCTTTTTTCTTTCATTTCTTCCTTAGCAAAACCATAAGAATAAGTAAATGTTGGCCAACTTGCTGACTGGTACTGAGAGTCTAGCTATAAAAACCTCTATAACAAAGCACAGCCTGGTAGTTAAACTAAATGTGCTTTGGGAGCTGAAGAAGTACCAAGAGCACTCAGTTATGGTTTTTAGGCAAGGATCTCAGATTCCTGTAAATACTACTTTCTTTTTGAAGAAGGACACCACAGAAACCATTGAGAAGGAGCAGGAACTCCTGAGTATGAATGCTGTACTTTGTTTAATGCTCACCTGCAAGAGAATCGTTATTTGTGATAACTAGCAAAGAAACCTTGTCCTGGGGATGTTCACTTTGTATATACTTGTTTACAATAACTTTCAAAGAGATACAAGCAGGAAGGAAACAGGCTGTCATGAATAAAAGTCTCTCTTCTGCAAGCATTTGAGAGTTGTTAAGGCAGTGCCAGAAGACAGCCATGTGTATGCAAGATCAAAGGGCTCCAGTGTTTTAAAGGACCTCTCTGAAGGGAAAGGAGTTACAGTTGCACAAGAAAAAAACAAAGAGGAGAACTTGTAAGCCTGTTTCGGTTATTCTTCAGTGAACTGCAGAGCCTCAGAAACTACTATTCATAAATACTTGTTTTAAAATATCTGGTCTCAGTGCACTATTAAAATAAATGATGCCATATAGCCATCCCTTGAAACTCAGTTTAGTCCACTGACAAACATTGCTCTGCTCAGTCCTGAGCTTGCTAGGTGATGCTTGGCTCTCTTATTGTAATCTCAAGCAGAAAACATACACCTTGTCTCGCAGACAGGTCTATTAACTGGGACACAGTGGCTCACTAAGTGCCACTGTACAGCTTTCTTGTAGAATGAGCCCACAGATAATGCAGGACAGATGGGTCCTGCTTACTGGTCCAGTTATACACTGGAGGAAGAACTGCAGGTGTCTGAAATAATCTGGATCTGATGGATCAACAGAGTTGATCTGTAGCATGGTCCACCTACAAGCCAGGGTAAACAAGCATTAAGGATACAGACTAGAGGAAAGCAAAAGGCATAGCCTCACAACTGACAAAGGTTGTGTTCAAAGAAAGGGAAATTAGCTGCAAGGATTGGTGAGGATTTTCCACATCTAAAAAGTTCTGCAAGAAATGAAAACTTTCATCCAAGTTTCACTGTAACATTGACACACTAAGACAGTGGCAAAAATAAATGAGCTGCACTGACTTAATAAGGAAATTAAGTATTCAGAAAGCAAAGGTAGTCAGTACCATCCTCCTGGGTTTAGAATCCTTATCAGCTTGAAGCTAATTCTGCTAGTCCTCCTACAGAGTCAGAATTTTACTTAGAAAATTCATGTTCTGTACCTCCTCCTGCTCTGAAGCTTTGCTACAGAGACCTCTCATCTCTAGGGATGTGGAGGACCTGCAGCTTTCACTCAAGGCTGTTACCAGCCACCAGGCATTGTCAGCTTCAGAGTGGGAAAAGCTGACAGAGAAAACTAAACAGAAATTGTCCACAAGCGACTTCAGGAGTTCACTGGAGCTTGCTTTTTGCAATCTGAAAGTAGAACTGCAAACCAGAGGGGAACAGCTGAACTGCTACCACTAGATTCTTTCAAGCTTTTACTTATCATGCATTTGGTAATTTCACACCACTAATTCACAATTAACTGGCATTCAAGCATTGCTACAACAGCAGCATGCCATGCAGACAAAAGCTTCGTCTCTGTGGAGGAGATGACCAATAGATATAGCAAAATGACTTTCTTCTCCAGCTTTTATTCCTGATACTGCTGTTGGCAGGGTTGTAAGGTTTCTTATCTCCACCTGGAACAGACTTTCAGCACAGAGCAGTTAAAAACAGGTAGAGAAATCGTCCTGCTGCAGCCTGGTGAGAAAGGAACAGGTTTCCTCTGCTACAGCAGCAGGGAAAGCACACTGGCCAGAAAAGCTGTGCTAGCTGAAAAGGAGAACCTACGTGCAGTAGTTATAGCCCTGAAAACCAGAGGCTTGCCAACACGTTGACTTCACATTGCTGGCATTCAAGCAGTTAAACACAACTGTGAGCCCTGGAAGCCTTCCCACTCCTCACTGAAGTTCCTCTCCAGTACGCTGATGGCTGGTAAACAGATGGTACAACAGACACGGTGTCAGCTCCCTCCTTATTGGAAATGCAGCCATCCAACATTTCGTCAACTTGCCTACAGTGAGAAGTGACTGAATTAGAAGTAAAAACATGCTTGCTCCTCCCTTTCATTTTAACTACTGCACATACACAGCCTGTGCCTCTTGCATCTCTAACAGAGTCCAAAATTGATTTTTCAAGACAGTTTTCTTTAAGTTTCCCATCCTGGCTGTTATGGCAAAAGGTGATAAACTCCTCATTATGTAGTCTCCTACAACCAGTCTAGGATAAACAGTCATTCATCCTGGCAGGATTTTCCTCCTCTAAGCATAACCCAAGGAACAATAGAGACAGTGCAAATAGTGTCATGAACTCCCAAGCACTCACAAGCCAGCAGTACTGCCAGAAGCATCTGGCACTACTTTGAGGAAAAGTTTTCAGTTTGTTTCTACTTGGGCTTCGCCCATGCTTTGCTGCCGTTTCTGACTTCCTTCCAACCCTTTGCAGGGGCTTCACCAAACTGAGCACTAAGTTCTACCTCCCAAAACCCTCTGCAACTCCTTCACTCTCTCCCATAATGACTGCCTCATGTTTCCCAACATGTACCCACTTCCATCAGCCTTACACTATCTTTCTGCCCTCTCACAATGAGGCTTATTTCTCCTCTCTCTGTGTTCATTATTACTGCACTTCCTTCATTGCCTGCTTCCCCCAAAGCTCTGCTCTGGAGCCAGACAAAATTCTCATCTTGTTCGGAATTCTGCACCTCTAGCAGAGCACACATTTTCTCTCACAAATGCCTTGTATCAAAAAGCAACTATGATTTGGGACAACTTGCCAAATAACTCTCCCTTTTCTTTATATACCAAGTCATTTAAAAATTGCTTGACATGAAAGAAATGCACAAGGTCTTAAACAGACTCTATTATTTTTGCAGTAGTGGATACAGCAATGTTTGAGGATTTTTATGTGTGTGTGTTTTCAGTCCCAGGCTGAGTCAATATATTATGGAAAACAGACCTGCCTCCAGTTACCTAGAAACTGCTTAACCGTGGGGTTCAAGTGACATTGTAAAACCACTCCGCAGGAATGCCACTCAATTGCTTAATTCAGCAAACCCTGCTGGTGGATTTCCCCCCCTTATAAATCACACTTGACTATTCATTATCCTCCACATTGCTCAAGAAAAAGAAGAGAAAAAAGCTTTACTAATTGATGGAGATTTAGACTCCTATTAAGGCTGAGATTTAAACATACAATTAACTCAGAAAAATCAGAATTAAGTTCTCTTTTGCCTTCATTCTCTTCTTCATCGCAAATTTATGCTTCTTTTCCTATGAATACTGCTGTCAGGCACATACACACCAAAAGCTTTTTTTATTTCCAAAATGCCACTGTAGTGCTAGCTTCAGCAACTCACTTCACTCTCCTCTTGTGACGCAGCAAAGCATTTGTCACTATTTTCACCTGAGTGAACTGTGCCCCCAAAAAGGGTAAAGTTACTGCTTGGGTGTCTAAAGCTTGGCTCATTTTCCAGACAGGCCAAATGCCTACAGACTTGTTCCCTTCTCAGGGAGCTGCACCTCAACAAAGTAAACAACCTTCATTTGAGAGCCTAAGTGCAAATCCAAGCACCTATCTTTAGGCACCCAAGCCTGGAGGCGTTGGTCTGAGTGAACAGGCCCTGCATGCAGCATGAATCACCCTACAGAGCAAGGTTAAGACAGAAGGGTTCCCAATTTTTAATTTAATTCTCTAGACCATCCTGCCGCTTAAATGAGAAAACCAACTGGGAATCTTAATTACAGTAATATACTCACTAAACATATTGTATTCATTTACTTGAATTACTTTAGGAATGGCATCACTAGCCAGGAGAACAAAAACAATCCTGCACAGAAATGGATTAAGATCCCATACCCTGGAGTTAAAGGAGAACTTACATCCCACCATGCTTGGATCCAAGGATCCCCAGGGGCTTCCTTAGCCACAAAGTTGCAGGAGACCCAGCAGCAGACAGCTAGCAATACCAGACTGCCAAATCTATTCCTTTTCTCTGATTTTACTCAGCTAGTTCCTCTCCCATCTGCATTCAGATGACCAAGTCTTTAAATGTGACTTATGACTGTCACGGATTCATGATTCTATACCCTCTGTTTCTTGCACACTTTCATCCTTTATCCATGAGTTTGCCACAGCTGACAATACATTCAGATTATCCTTCACAGTCACCTTCTTGGTATGATAAAGGAGATCATTGTTTAGCCTTCTTCCATCCCTTTCCCCCTGCCAGTAGATATAGACCAGGAAAAAACAGCACACCAACAGCAGAAACTCTTTGAGAAGAGGCTGGTGACAGCAAAGGAAGGGATGCTCTCACACCCTGCAGAGCCAAAATTTAACCCCCTTGCACACAGCTGGGGGATAATCCATAGCTGGAAGCTCATTTCAAAGGAAACCAGACTGTCTTCCAGGTAAGGATAAATCAATCATGAAACAAACGCACATTTGCTAGGGAAAATGTTGCAGATGTGAAATTTGGCCTCATTTTGTTTTTTCAGAACTTCACCTGGCAGCTCCCATTTTGTTCAGGACCTGCCTTTGAGGACACCAGCCTCCTTCCCTTGCATCCACAAAGGGCAACTGCCATAGAAACTTGAGAAACATTGAGAAAGTCTGCCTAAAACTCTTCCCAGCCACGTCTCTCTGAAATATCCAGAAAGAAAGATTATCTGAATGATGTCATCAGTATGCTGGGTCTGATGAGGCAATGCAACCACTTGGACGTGAGCATATTTGTCTCACTGGTAGTGCAGCACTGGCTCCTACAGTCACATGCCTCCCCACACGTCAGGCCAGGGAATGTTTCTCAAGATCACTGGTAAATTCTTATCTGTATTACAGTTACAGAGGTGACGCTCACAGACGTAACCTTGAGCATATCTGAGCTAGGCAGCAGCCCTGGTAATTCAGAGGGGGCTGGGAGAGCAGCAGCAGCCAGCTGGGAGCTGATCAAGATGCCTCACACAGCCCTTTGCCTTTCACAGCTGCTAGGGCTCAATCTAGGACCTGTGCTAAGCAAGACAAGCTATGAGCACAGAGGAGAAATGTGATCGCTGCCTGTAAAGGGCTGAAAATGCTGCTTGCATCCTTCATGCTGCAAAATATATTAATATTACTGTTCATTTGTTTTTCTTGATCTGCACTACTCACCACTGTTACAGGCAGGCTTCATTTGTATTTACATCTAGCTGAAGCGTGGGAGGAAACGCATGCGAAAAACACAGCCTTTGGGTTTATTTCAAAACTCTCCAACCAGTTGCAGTGGTGGCCTTTCCTCACACCACCCCTGGGGGTCACAGTGTGTTTAACCAGTGGCAGATCCTTCTCTCTGATGACCAGGAGACTGCTGCCATCTAAGCATGCGAGGTGTTCACTCATAGCTTTCCATGACTATGAGGTAAAACACATGAACGTAACCTCAGCGAAAGAGGCTGAGACCAATTTGTCTTGCCCTGCACTTGCCTCAAGTTGACTACTTTCTACAAATCAGCTAATGCATAACAACTCATCCAGCTATGGCAACTCCGTGATGTGCCTGAACCCAGCAGGGACTGGGATGAAGTATTTCAGCCCTTTCACAACAAGCAGAAAACCCACACAGCTAGCCTACATTTACATCTACTTTTCTTCCTTTGAACTAGTTTTGCTTTCCTCCCACCTACTTGCTGCTCCTTTGACCTCTAAAGGTCTGAAAAGTGAAGGACACCAATGAGAAAGTTACAAAACCAATCCTTGATTGGCAGTGAGGACAAAGTCTATAAAAGTAAGTCAAGAGTACAGCCAACCTGGGACATTTTTCTTTTCATCAACAGTTAAAATTAGCCAAAACCTATAGTTCTGAGAGGAAAGGAGAGAGGGCACAAATAGGAAACCATTTCCATTTCAGATCAGATCTCATGAAAATGTTTGACCAGTTAAAACTGTTTTCAACAATAATAATAATTCACTTCAGAAATGCTGAAATGTTTTATTTCCACATTACTACACATCAATATTTTGCTATAAGACAGAATTATTTAATTGATTCATGTTTAAGAAGAGGAAAAGAAACTAAAAATATTAAACCGAAAAGTGAGTGCTCCATTTCTGGTTAAACAAAACATTAGAATTCCCACTGTACCATTTTCTTGTATTTTGACAACTAATCCAGGAAATCCCACATTGCACTCCAGCAGCACGAGTTGTGGGAACATTGTAACTTATGCACTCAATGTATTTGCTGGAGCTTTGAACTGGACACGGACAACCCTCCCTCAGGTAATTTCACTGCATCTTGAACTCAGCCCACTGAACAAAGAATAGCAGGGTCTCTACCAGTACACCCTAGATGAAAGCCTACTAACTCATTTCACTCATTCTGGCATGATTTTAGAGCATCACATGCTTCACTCATCTCTAGAGAATTTCTCTGGGGAAGCTTCTGGGTGGTTTTCAACCAAAAGAGACAAAGTACAGAACTTAGTAACACTCTGCTGCAATGCCTGGGCAAGGGACTTTTCACCAGCTGGGATCCACCAAAAATTATTACCTTCAATTTTCTCCTTAAGGAATAGGTAGTTCAGGGGCTATAAAAAAAAAAAAAAATCTTCCTACCTAATTACCCACGCAGCTCTGTACAAAGCAGGCAGCGGATAATACAAAAATGGAACTGAGAATGAGAACAGTTCCCATTTTTGTGAGCAGCTGAAGGGCAGTTTTAAACATGGAATGGACATTTTGCCTTAACCACTAGCAAACAGAATACACGAAGTACAACAGCCTTGACACAATCTGGGTATTGAATTTAGACTTCCATTAACAATCTCATTAGCATGAAGAGATGCACAGTATATTGCATTCTGAGAAGGAACGTAAGTCAGAGCTTTGGGGAGCTACTATGCTACTGTATGGGAGCAGTATGTCTTCGTCTCTTTGAATTACAGGCTCTTACTATAGGTAATCTAATCAAAATGCTAACAAATCCCTTTTCATATAATCACAGGAAAAGCTCCGCACATTAAGAAACACGAATGATAAGCAACTGATACTCAAAATATCCTTTTATACATATCAGAGCAATGCTCAAGAAGACATCTGTATTCTGAGGTTAGCAATTGCAAAATCTCCAGACATGACTGTAATCAAGAAAATGCTGCCTAACCCATTGAAGCTGGTGTTAGTATCTCCGATAGCTTGAGAGGGTTTTTGATGAACTGTCAATCAACCCCTCCTTCATTTCCAATTATTCTGAACAGGCGCTACACTTTTACACCAACAAATGCTACACAAAGGCAAATGCTAACAGCAGCTGATCACCCAAAGTCCATTTAAGTCAGCAAAAACTGAAAGTGATCAATATCTAGGAGGATAAGAATTGCATTTATAGCAGTTGGAGACTTCCAGAAACCTGACAAACAATCTTAAATGACAGTGGTGAGAGCTCCATCACAGGAGATACTAAAAATGATGGTTCATTAGAAAATATGTTGGGTGCTGGAAACTCAGATGAAAAAAACTCAGAGGAGTACAATGTTAGGACTTAAAAAAAAAAAATTCTAGTTGAAAAGTAGCTTAATATCCTAATGCATATCTCACATGCTTGTATTTTAAAGCACTGTGCTTATAGGCAAAAAAATCAGAGGAATGAAAGCGCTGTGGCAGTGTTTTTCCACCATAACAACACGAAGAATAAACTATTTCTCTGAATACATTTAGGGGGAAAAATGGCTCTTGGGCAGGAACTTCACGTGCAAGTTTAAATTCTCTGCAAATCATGATTGCAAAATTGCCCACCTTTGAAACAACAGCTTGTAACACGAGGAAGGCATCCTTATCTGTGACACTGAAAATGATGCTGCTGGGAGCAACTGAATGCATGTAAATTAAAGACATATTGCTAGATTTAATGAGCTCAGTATTTATAAGCGTTCTTAAAACATGAGATTTGAGCAGACATCATACATCTGAATACATTTGTTTAAAGTCAAAAGTTGTTTATTAAATTTTATTTATACGCTGTTAAACCTCAGAGGGAGAAATATTAAACATGTCTGCGATTCACTGAGTACACAAAAAGGCTCTAAAGCATACAGTTTGATATGTAACTTCCTACGGTGGATAACTCTACCAACATCTACTAAATATATAGGAGATATATTACGTTTTTGTAAGGTTTACTTACTACATAGACTTCACGCTTTGGCAAACAAAGTCTGACTGTAGCAAAAAAAACCAAAAAAAACGTTATTTCACTATTTTAAACTCTTCTAATATATGCTTTGGATGATGCAAGAGCATTCCCTTACCGCCATCCCTGTCACCTAATGGAGGGAATGGTCTCTGAGCTGTTGAACTGGCTAAGGAAGAGAGAACTTGTGTATCACATCTTGTTTATAGGAAGGAGTCTTTGTGCTTCTCTTGGCAGTTCCTAGAGCAAGGTACAGTCCTGTATATCATCTCTCTCCAAAACTTTGCTGACAGACTCGTAGAGTCAACAAAGATCCTAGTGCAGTGCAAAGACCCGCCCTCCTGCCGCAAGAGAGCTCAGCAGGCTCTCCTCGCAGCGAATCATGAAGTCAGACATTTATTTTGGCATTCAGAAAACTCTTTTTGAGATCTCCCTGAAGCTTGTTAAGTTCTCATAGGCTGGAAATCTTTAATGAAACCATGTAATTTTTCTTATATATAAAAATAAAAATTTGGGC
>PPHD01025289.1:0-11816 GCA_002909625.1 Bambusicola thoracicus
AATACATTTTCACCTTCAACACTGAGCTTAATGCGAGGAAAATGGCGGCACGTAACAGCAATCTGTGGGTGAAAAGCCATGGAAAACACAGAACGCTACCACTGCATTTTGTCCTCGTGTACGAAATTAAAGTGTTATCAACAACCAACCACATGCCTTCATTGCTGTCATCAAGGTAAAAGCCTGAAATCTTTTTCCTTCCCTCAGGTTGCTCGGCTATTTCAGACATTAAGAAGGGGCTGTACGCTCAGAAGTTGCTCTGTTTCTTTCCAGATACACAAGTTGGCCGAATGAATGCAGTATTTGACCCTACAAACTGTTTCACCAGCGATAAGAGCAGTCATGATCCCTTTTGATTGTAATTCCAGAGAAAATGTCAAGGACAAAACAGCACACAAATGGGTGTGCTCCCAGAGGTGTGCACCACACACGGATGGGCTATGCAAGATGAGTTCTCTCCAATGAGCTTGAAGGCTTCAGGAGGGCTCTGGCTTCATGTGAGGGAGCTTTGCAGCTGGGAACAACAGCAGAGACCCCAAGCACTACCTCACCCCACAGGAACATCTGCTCCCTCAGATTTTCCTTCAGCTACCTTTTGTCTTCCTTGAGATTCACGTGCAAAGCACCAGTGATCTTTTAAGCTGCAGAAAAAGAAGTTTTCTGACAGTTTTCTCATTGCTATTCTCCAGGAGCCCACATCACCTTCGGCTTCAATTCTCTGGGGGGTTTAAAAGGAAAAAAGGCAAACAAAAATCAGCTCACAGCCTCCATCCCCCCCCTCAGTCTACCTGTACATTGGAAAACCCTGCTTTTGCTGGGGGTGGGGAGGCACAGATATTCCTTCCTTCCCATACCTTCAATTTGGTATGCTCCAAGCTAACACTTTGTTTTTAAGTATTTTCCGACTAAAGCTCATCCACGCTGCCTTTTGCTGACAGAATTGCCAGCTCTGTCTGTCTGCTTTGGGTTTTGTTTTGCTTTCTTTTAACGAGCAGCAAGACGCTGCTGCAAGACACGAGATCTTGGGTGGCAGCTACGTGTGTGTTACTCCACAATGAAGGCTGTCTGCAAACTCCCCAAGAGCCATTTCACGTCACTCCGTCCTTCTGTTTCTGGGAATTAAACACTGGGGGCCATGTTCTACACCCTGATGGAAAACCACCAAAGCCCATGAATAATTATTGGCCTCAGTGATCCCTGCACAAAATTGGACGCAGATGTTTTTATGACACCCTATGATGTGCGTTTTTAATGCAGGTTTTACAATCCTCAGCCTAAGTGATGGGCCTCAAGGAGACACCAATAAATATTTCTGTTTGACAGGGTGGTCACAGAGATAGGAAAATGCTCCCGAGGCAGGAAGGTAGAAACAGTGCAGAACTCCCCAGACTCGGGCTTGGGAGCAATCACCAGTGTGGGACCTTTCCACCATGCTGATCCCACGCTGCAGCCCCTGCTGCTCTTAAACCCCTGATATCCCCTAATTATTAACGGCTATTCTGTTTCCATAAAGAGGTTAAACTATCAATCCACTGATGAAAAAATGGCTGTGCTTTCCAGGGTAAAAACACACTGAGGCTACTTCTGCTGGGAAGTATTAAGAAGAAAAATGCATTATGTCCACAGAGGCATTTTTATTCCCACTTAGAAACACGCCTATACCTCATCAGTAAGACAGGTACCAGGGAACAGAAGAGCTGCGCTCTGAGGTTGCATTTGTCCTCAGAAAAGAAGGCTAAGGATGTGTGAATGCAGATCCTTTGGCTAAGCAATACTGAGGTCTGGAAAGAAAAAGGAGGGCCTCTCTGTAAGGTCATTATTTAACTCTCTGCTCCATTTGATATGATTAAGGATTATTCCTTTTTCAACAGGCTGGTGAAAAAATCTCCAAGACCAGTTGAGAAGATGGTGAAAAACATATCCCCAGAGCCTGAAGGGCTATTTCTTACCTGGGCTATGCTGCTGCATAGATGCTGACTTGCAGCTGAGTTGCAGCAGTTGCTTGGACACAACGTTAAACTCAGTGCCTGAATGTAATAGACAGCTGTAAGGATGAAGTACACCAAAGCAAAACATGGCAGTTTCAGCACAATTTTGTGCTAAGTTTGCTGAACCTCATGTTTGCTTGAGGGAGGTACATCCACGAGTCCCAGACTCGGAGCTATGACAAATGCCCTAGCATGTTCTCACTGCAGCTGCACAGTATGCTGCCTTTGGGGTTAAAAGGTACTCCTGGGGTTCTTCAACCCCTTGCTGCACATTTGCCACTTTGTTGTTGGAGTTCGCTCCTGCACGAGGTGCCAACAATGCCAGGTAAAGCCCCTTTCCCTGCAGCTCAGCCTGAAAATAGAATATACATCCTATTTAAGCCTTGATTTACAGAAGTTGGCCTGAGTCCAGGCTGCATACTGTTACTGTGTGGAAAAACAGTAACCTGATATTTACACCTGCAAGCTCTGTGTTTGCAAGCGCAGTAAAACATCCATACAACACGCCTATGCACAAGTATTATACATTCCCAAAATGTGTTAATTGCTAACAGCCCACGTATCTCTGATCTGTAATATAAATTAGCTGGAGCTAATGACACGCTGAAAATCCAGCAGAATTCAGTGCAAAGCTCACAAACCATAACAATCTGAAGAAAAAGCATAGGCTCTTCAGAAGTCAAATAAATGATCCAAGTCCAATGCTCAGGCTCAGCCCTCTCAGTTGCAAAGCCATCCCTTCTGTTTGTAGGAAAGAAGGCGAGGGGACATGATTTGGAGTAACAGAGCATTGCTGCCTCTGTGCAGGATGTGGGTGGCTGGCAGGGAAATGCAACACAGGATGCTCTGATGCAGGAGTTACACCTATAGCAACACACCTGACCACGCTGCTTTGTATCCAACTGCAGGAGACATAAAGCGGTTAATCTGCTTGCTTCTGCTGTGTTTACTTACTAGACATTCCCTATCTGCTTAACATCAAATCACTGCTCCTTTTCTTCTCTCTCTACTTTAATCAAGCTGCACAACAAAGAATACAGCAAATACTCTATGCAGTTAAGAAAACCCACAGACCATGTTTTACCTTTCAGGAAGGCTACAATACTACAATTTAAAAACACAGGGCACAGTCTTGGAAGAATAAGGAGTCAATAACAATGAAAGGAGTGGGCATCTTCCTGAAGACTGTCTGCTATTAAAAAATGCATGTTATAATATACCTTCCTGGAAAGCATGTTTATGTTATCACAACAGGAACGGTATCATAGAATCACGTTGGAAGAGGATCAAATCCAACTAGGTATAGGAGCTTGAAGTGAATTAATTGCACAGCGACCCACTGGGAGTGTCCAAGATGATTTAAAAAAATAAAAAACAAGGCCCTGATTCTTAATATTTAGCTGGCCCAGAGCCACTGATGTCTGTGGGTGCTCACTGCGCACGTACATGTGCGGACACCTTTTCTTTAGCACTGTGCTAAGGAAGACACGAATTGCATCTGAGACTCCAGATGACTAATTTGCCAGGAATCTCACTTCTTAAGGCCACTGAATTAGGGCTCTGGGAACAGTAAGGAACTGCACACAAAAGCATTTTCAAAAACGTCTCCAAAGCCAGCATCGTTTCAGACTGAACAGCAGGTTCATCCTCTGATCCAAGTCTGTTACAGCGGAATGGTGCCAAACAAACGTCTATTAATATTCTGCCAGGAAGCAGGAGAGGGTGGGCTCTGACACTACATGAAGTGAGGTGGTCAGGTTAGGAGCTGGGCAGCGGTCACGCCATCCCTCCATTCGAGCACAAACCTCTTCACCCATCATCATCTGCTGTCAAACGCCTTTGTGCATTGCAATACGAAGCACCAGTGCCCTGGGGATAGGAGATGAACGGGCACAACGTGGGAATTATGATGCATGCAACAATACACTTTGACCTGTTAATGAGTATGACCACGCTTCCTTATTCGGAGCTCTCTAATCATAAGAAGACATCAACAGCTACTGCGTCACTCTGACAGGGCCCTCCACGGCAAGCGTGGTTCAAAGGTCCACAGCAAACACAAAAAGGCTTTGTCTTCTGATGGGAAGAACAAAGCTACCATGTGGTACAGCATCACACATGCAATTAGTCAGGAAAGTTAATTCAGCAGAAGCAGATGGTGGAACCAGTGGCAGTGCTTTCAGTGGGCACGTTTCCCCTTACCCTCGAGCCGCTGTGAGCGGAGGTGACGGGGCAGTACTGTGCCGAGGCACTGAGCTGCACTGTGTGGTACCTGGGTGAGGCGCTGGGTGCCCACCTCACCAAGCAGCTCCTGTCTCCTCCATATCTCCCCACCACAACCCCGGGGTGCCCCAGGGTAGCTCCGTGAACCACACTGCACATGGAGGGAAACTGAGGCAAAGAGACAAAGCACCTCAGCCCTGCTTGTGTGGGGAGATGCTGAAGAGGAAAGGACAAGAAACTTCTCCCTCTGCTTCTTACCCCTACAGCTCACCCAGCACAGGACAGGAACAAAAGGCTTCTTGTTCACTGCTGATTGCCCTGAATGTGCAGAAAACCTAACAGCCAAACCACGAGAATCACACAAAGAACTACAATACAGGAAACCCTGTGATCTGTGTAACTTTGAAGTAACAGCCCTGGACACAGCCTTCAAAGTCCCCTCTGCTATAACTGTCATCCAGTGCTGCTCCGTACCTTGCAGATATCAGCAGTGCCCACACGAGGATGGCATGAGCCTTCAGCTGAGGCATTTGATTAACACAATGTGAACAACCAGCAGCCAGACAAAGTGCACGTATGCTCTGGTCACTACAGAATTCTCTAAGTCCAATCTCATTTTCTTTAAAGCTCCTGGTAACCCATTAATTAAAACACATTATTTACAGCTTCCAGGGGCTGGAAGCCATGGGATACGCTCACTGGAATTCACACAGCTCGGTGCAGTCAGTCCTGCTCTTGTCTGCCTTGCAATCACTGCCATGGCAATGGGCAGGAGGTGACAAAGAAGCAGCAAGATGCGCTGGAAGAGTGCAAGGCAATGTTGCAAAAAGGCACAGACAAAGAAGAATCCAACTGCTGCTTCCAAACACAATCCTTCTTTGTGCAGGTACAAGTTGATAAAGAGGGTTTTCGATGGATGTAGAAACCAAAGCTCCTTCCAGACAAGTGCGAGCAGGTGGGGTGGCTGGAGCACCCTGCCTTCAGTCCAGGGCACGACATCGTCAGGGGTTTGTGGTGAGACAGCATAACGAGTTGGGCTTCAGCATAAAGAAAACCCCGAGGTAAGGAATCATGGTTTAACTTATCTAATAAGCATTCCCGTGCCACTCATAGAGCAGCACCAGCTGCAGACAGAGCTGCTCCAGGTTCAGGAGGAGTTTCTCTTTCTTCACTCCATTATTAAGTAGTCACGCTCATCAGCAATTCCCCTGGCTTTGTAGGAAGAAAAGCATTTTAAAACCTAAATTGGGAGGTCTGACTGACAAGTATAACAAAAGTCTGCTGGGTCTTTGAACTGATTTCCAAAGGTGGTTTATGAGAATAAAAGGAAAATTCAGTTCTGTGGAATTATGAACTTTTTACTGCTTAAGGAGTCTCACATGAACACTGCTGAAAAATCAAGTACCATAAACCCAAGCCATCCACATAACCCTCTCAATGATTGCTATGTTTTTTCCCCTCCCTGTGTATTTCTCACAATTTATTTGTTTTATGAGGCCACTGGTTACCTGTGTCTTTATGTCTTCAATGAGACATAAAAAGGAGGCACCTCTGTGAAAGTAAGCCACTATCAAAGCCTAACAGCTTTCCTCCAGCAATACAACAGCGGATTTGGGGCATATTCTCCTGTGGTTCACTCACATTCCTTTCATTGGAAAGAAAGGAAAGAGCAGAACACATTTCTTGCATGATGCAGAAGCTCTGCAGATTTCAGTCTGTAATTCCCAACACCCAAACTCCTGCACCATGCCCTCAGCTGGTGTGAAAACGCTTCTCTGCTCTGAAGGCACTGTAGTTACTCTGATTCGGATTAGCTCTACAAGCTTCTTTTGACATAATATATTGCAACAGTGCATTGACATTATTTAAGCCCAGCTTTAAATGTACAACAAAAGAGGGTTTTTTTTTTTTTACCATAAGCCAAGAAGTTTGTATAAATTTTGATTTTTTAATTATCTTCAAGTCTGCCACAACACTTGTACTGGTAATACTGCGTGGCTCCCATGGCACTACAGTGACTGAGCTGAAGCCCTGTGCTCATCAGCACCTCTATGAACTGAAAAGCAGCATCAGAAGCAAGGAAGGAGATTCAGAGGTGAGAACTCCACCTCCAGCATGACGGATACTATCGCCATACTCAACATGTCCAAAATTAACAAAGAGGAATCATTTTCATACGCTCCTCCAAGCTACTGTAAATAACAGCACGGGTGAGACCCTGTGGCTGCAAGGTAGGAGGATTCCTAACAACCACACACCTTCCAGTCTGTCACCACCAGAACTGGGACTGGTGACCAATGTCAGAATTAAACTTCCCCTCTGCAAATGGTTTCCAGTCACCCAACTGTTACCAGGACAACTCCAGCAGCCAGAATACAAATTACCTTTGGGGTACCACGGTAAACTTCAGCGCTGACCAACCCTGCAGGCAAATTTAAATCACAGCAATTTAAATGACAACTGTGTAAACAGCAGAAACTATTAAACTATCACAGGAGTCAATGGTACTATAGTCAGGAAAAATGTTACTGGAGGCAGCAACAAAACAGAGCAAAAGGAGGAGGAGACACAGACATACAAAAGTTCAGCCTTGTAATGCATGAGTGCCAGGCTTGGGGCTCTCATTCCCTAGGAAACATCACTTCTGCATTGACTTTTCCTTGCCCTGGATATCAACTGCAAACGAATCCCAATGCTGGGGCAAAACTTTCTGAGCAAGAAATCCAGGCAGCTCTGGGTGCTGAAAGATGTATAGTAACAAGTAACACTGGGACTGTGCATCTCCATGGCTTTATTTCTGTGAGAGGAAGAAGAAGAATTATATACTTTTTTTTATTTTCCTTCTTTTGCCTTTGGCAAAAAGCAGTCTTAAAACTCAGGAGTATTAAAGAAACGCTCTGGACGCACAAATCGTTCTGCAAAAGCACCGACATACAAACCACAGTGGTACTTATGATACCAGGCTGAGAAATTCAGTAAATAGCTTCAGCAAACATAACTCAGCTCAGAAGTCCTGCTGTCTACAGCTCGCATCGCTGCTTGGGTGTTGCTCAAGTGTTCACACACCTTTTTTTTTTTCCTACTTATGCTGACACTTTATCAAGTGCTTGGCTACAAGAGGATTTACTGATTAAAGCATCAAGTGCAAGCAGCTCAACTGCAGAGAACCCAAAGCAAGGCAATGCAAGGCTTGACAGCTCTGCTCCACCTTTCCCCTTGGTAAGGTGAAGTTCTTTCTACCAGATGAATAAAGTGCAGCTCTTAAGTAAAAATTCTCATTCTAACAGCTTCGACGACTGTTGGATAGTCTGCATTTCAACGAAATACATAAGTAGGTAGACTCACTGGATGCTAGCTGGGCAGCAACACTTGGAGGTTAAGTAACATGAGAACATGTAAGAGGCACTCCCAGACAGCCAGCAGTTGTAATGAGGAAGAGCTGGCCCAGCTGTGGCAGGCATGCACCCTCCTCTGAGTCCTACAGCCCCTCCAGTCTGTGGCCTGACTCGAGAGCACAGGAGCAAGGAGAGCTGGAGTGGAGGTTTTGGAACAAATCTGCTCAGCAATCAACTAATTCCTTCATGGAGATGTTATCATTAAAAGTAATACAAAATCTGAACATACAGAACTGCAGCCTCCCAAAGGATCACTTCCAACTATTCATTGTCAGAAGGTGCCCACTGGGTGGATAACCCAACCAGAGCCAGGTGCAATTACCATGCAGGGCTTTCACAGGGCTGCATACATAAATCAGCAGAATATTCAAAACCTGCCGATAGCTCTCCCCTTCTTTTCCTCTTTGTACCAATCTGGTGGCTGGCTGAGGTTATAAATACCACAACTTATCTCTGTCTTTCTTTCAGCCTCTCTGCTTGACTGTTCCTTGTCCCTCCCATCCCATTTCAAATCAAGTTTTAAGTGCATGTCAAGCAGTACAGTCTGGCCATATCTCTGGAAAGAGATGTGAGTAACTTTTGTACCAACTGGAGCTAATGAACAAAAAGCACCACGGGTTTCTTACAAACTGACAAATTAAGACAAGACTTCACAGAATCAATTAAAATCCTCATTCTGAAAAGTAATACAGAAAGGGCATTAAAAGATCTTCACGATCCCCTGCTACGCTCCAACTACAAGAAGCAGCTGTTGAAGAGAAGCCACGTGGTATGGCTCATCTCATCGCTCCCTTCCACATGCAAAGATGGGAAGAAGGAAAACCAAATCCTTCAGAAAGTCTACAGAAGTCAAGGACTGCAACTTCCTACAGTTAGAAATAACTGTGTTTTAATGACTCAGTCCTGCAGTACTCAGCACTGGAAGTTCAGTCCCAGTATCATCATCAGTATTCATCCCAGTCTGTGGGTGGCTTCTGAGCTATCATTTCTCCATTAACTGCCTCTGGGAAAGGAATGCAGAGGGAAGGGGTACAAACATGCATGGGGAAAATCACCACACACTGTCTTTGATGTTCTTCACTTGTCACAAATTTCTTTGGCTGCTATGGGGATAAGCCAAGCAAAATAATGAATAAGAAGTTAAACCTATTGCCAGTTCAGCCTCAGATCAGATAATCACCTAATGGTATCCCTGGGTGCGCATGCGGCAGTTTACCATGAAGTGAATTATTAAGGACAGGCAGATGACTCCAGAAACAAACAAAAGGAACCGACCCACATCAAAAGTGGAGTAAGGACAGCAGGAAAATTGAGAAGGCAGAACTTCCTCCACTGTGTGAAAAATGTCCTGCTCCTCTGCGCCCTGGCCCCATTCGTTCCCTTTTTTCCTCCTTGGCCCCAGGTCTGCGGCAGTTCATTACGAAGATAAAAACATTTCATTTCACTTCGCTCCTGGGTCAGTCAGGTCGTGTCACGCAATTCAATTGGCAGGTGAATTTTAAATGGGTCAGAACTGATATTAAGCTGTTAAAATGAGAATAAGCTGATTGTCCCTGGGAATAGAAAAGCACAGAGGGGCCTTTCACAGTATTTGTGCCTCCAGATAACCTCAGTTATGCAATGGAGCTGCCTTATTCCACCCCCCCAACCCTCACCCCCCCCTCCCATGAAAGCAAGTAAGTCAAGACCTGCTAACAGCTGTTTACCAAGGGGTAAACATGGTAAAATGCATTCAGTGCCTTGGGAACCCTTTAGGAATCTCAGGCTGTGAAAAATAACCTCTAGGTCCTCCGCCTAAGTCAGAGCCTTGGCAGGAGCTGTGCCCTACATGCACAGGACAGGGCCCCTCGTGGTCCACGCAAGGGTGGTGCACAGCTAACAAGGACAAGCCACAAGGCTAAGGCTACAGCACCCAGGTGTGCCCAGATCCAAGTTAAGGACTGCCAAGACTGACCTGTGCAGTGTATCAAAGACTTTCTGGTTCACTGGCATCACCTAAGCACCTTGACTCCTCTCTACTGCCAGATACAGGGTGCATGAAGGTACAAAGTTATTTTGGAGAGAGATGAATTTATAAGCTAAGAAGTCTTCAAGCTCACAGCCCTTTCTGTGGAAACACTACATCCTTCACTCTCTTGTATTGCCTTCTTTCCAGCTCAGTCAAAATGCTGGCTCGGGATTCAGACCAAACCCCTAACATCACCTCCCCAAATCATTCAAGGCCAAACAGAGACTAAAATTTAAAACATAAATGATGGCAGCTACTGTCTGCTTAGAAGCAACTGGTCAAAATTACATCCTTTCAAGAAACCCTAACTGCTCTAATTCCTTCTTCAAGTCACGCCGTGCTTCCAAACATAGCCTGGAAGAGCTTTACTAGCAGGTTAACCTGAACGACATAGCTCCAACTGCGAGTAAAACCTGTATCTTCTTGTGTTAAAAACAAGAGCAGTGGAAAGACAGTTGTTTCTACAGCAGTCACAGTGCAGTTTCTTCTAGACCTGCTTTTCTGCTGGGAAACCAGAATCATTAGCAAGTTTTTAACTAGCAGAGCAAGAGAAATCTGCTCTGCAATTATTTCAGCTTCAGGCCAGTCCTTAGAGATTCAGTATTCCCTACAAACTAATAAAACATTCTGAACAAACACATGCATGCATGCAAAATTACAATTTGAAATATTTTTTCCATAGTCAGCAATAAGAGACCACTTAAATTTGATTTATGTAAACATAAAATTGGGGAAAACATGCAGCCGACGGTGGTATTTCCATCCCCTTCCCAACCAGCACCTTGAAAAGTATTGTTTTCTGCACTGTATGAACTCATTCTTAAAACAGGATACTTATGTCACTTTTTATTACTTGCTTTCATTACTGTTTCTTGGTGTGGTTTTACTGTACTACTTGCTCCACTGCAGAATCTATTTTATTCATGTGGCAGAGATGCTGTTGGGGTAAAGCTTCAATCTGTAGCTTAGCCCTTTTATTATTAGCCTATCTTTTGATGGTCATCTTTTCTTAATCAATAAAATATTTCTGTAATAAGGAAACTGAAAAAAGCACAAAATAAGCAATTTGCCCTCCAACCACACAGGAGTGCAACAGAGCCCTACATCACACACTTGGCCCAACCTCTGTTACACCACTTCACTGCCCATGTGCTCTTCTCCTCTCTTGGGACCTAGAGGTCCCAAGGAAGAAATCCCAACACAAGGTGGGGCAACTATGTGAGCACACATACCAACCCACTCCTGCTCTGCAGCAACGTGCTGCCACCTCCAAAATGAGCTGAGAGGGGTTGGACAGAAGGATCTGAGCCAACCTTGATGTTCCCCCATACTTTTCCTTAACAGCATTTATACGTAACCTCCTGGTGCTAAACGTTGCTCTGTGCAGGGACAAACCTCCTTGGACACAGCTACATCCCAAATGTCTAAGCTCAGCGCTCTGCTGACAGCCAGACACATTCAGCACTCTCACGTGTCCCAGCCAATGGCTCTATGATGCTGGACAGAAGCAGGGCAAGGTGCCATGCCTTCAAATGTAGTGCTTGGCAATCTATATTATGACAAGATAATCAATCGAGAGTTCCCCCTGAGCACCTATATATCACAACCCATCTTCCAGAATGCATCTGTAATTTTATAGATTCAAAAGGTCAGAACTTTAGCTGCATTTATTTTAATACTATTCATATATTATTAAAACCTTTCAGGAATCATCTGTTTGTTCCAGGCTGTCCCACAGGGCTGGCTAGCAAGGGCATGCTAGCTAGGGAATGATTATGTATTCCGTATCAAGGACAATGGTTCAAAGTCAAGCATAGAAGAGAAAGAGATGCTAAATAAGGCAATATCCTAGTATTTCTAATTTTGCTCCAAACTAACCATTTTTATGAGTTCACATGTATTATACAACTAACACAGGAATCTCCATCACTTGAACACATACAGATCTCTATTCAAAAGTTTTAAGGTGCTCTCAAAACCTTCCCACACAAATTCTAACGAGCAGGCAAGAAATCAGTCTACGTGCAAGTAAATTCATCTGCTTCTAATCTGCGAGTGGCCAAAGCACCAAAGAGCCTATGGAGATGGATTAATCCTGAATTTACCTGAAATTGTGAGAACAACATCAATCTCAAGCAACCTGTCCTCCAGCTGCATATATTGGAGACCCAACACCTGCTGCTAATAGCAGCATGTAATTGG
>PPHD01025290.1:0-11816 GCA_002909625.1 Bambusicola thoracicus
TGGATGAGATGTTCCTGTTTGATGACTGGTGCTCAGGGCAAGAATGAGACCAGGTGGTTTGAGGGTTCCTGTTGTCTTAGCCCAAGTGGATGGGCAATGGCCCTCATATTTCCCAGGACCTGGCAGCTCTGATTGTGGATCTTCTTAGTGACCTCATTGCTTTTGACTGCATTGTCTGTTGTGGCATTTGAGGCCCTCCAGTGTCCCTAGAGTGTGTAGGCTCATTTTGTCTTACTAACCATGATACCTTCATACAGTGTCTCTGAAAGTAAGGAGTCCAACTTTATTTGAGTACAGTTTTATTGGAGAAGGCTGTATAAAAGAAAGTCCTTGACAACAGGGTAGTAATGAGAAGCCGCATTATGTTGCAAGCAGAGTTTAAATTCAGAATGAGGAATTCAGTGGTGAGTCACCTGTCACCTAAACTTACCTTCCCATTTACTGGACATGTTTTAAAAGAAAAAAAATGTGTGAATATTACTAAAAAAAAATCTGCTCTTACTCATGTATTGCATTGCATATCTACATCTGAACAAAAGGAGGCTGTGCTCCCCATGCTATTCTAGCTGTTGTATTTTGGTTGGGTTCCAGGAAGGCCACAAATCTTGCATGCTCGAAGAGAACTGTGTGTTTTCACTTCTTGGTCTTTTCTGAACACCCAGCCCGAATGCCAAATAGAGGCATGTTTTTGATGAGTATCTTTTCTTTAGAAACTGGGCTGAGAGCCACAAACCTTCTTCCAGTGAACCACTAAAGCTTCTTTTAATTTGATGACCTAAGTTGCTGTTGAATTTGGATGAACTTAGGCAAGTTTATATGTGAAAGTGTCTTTCACTGCTAATCCTTTGAGCTATTCAGTCCTGTTAAATCCTCTTCTTTTTAGGCTTAAAGGCTACATTTCTATCCAGACACTTTCAATGTTGCTTTCAGGACCTAAGAACATTCCAAGGCTCTTCCTGCATTTGAGATTGTATCGATAACAACTAAGAAATGCTTTTAGAGAAGATATTCACAACATCAGCCTGCAGGCAATATTCTTTCTATCGAGGTTAATTGTCTGGTTAACTAAAATGCACTTCTTATGTATTTTAAAATGATACTTTCTAGGAAAATATGTATGAAGTCTGGAGTCCGGTTGTCTGAGGTTGTGCTTTAAACATTATCTGCCAATAAAATATCACAATCTTCTTTCAAGAATAGAGTCAGATTACATCATGATTTTCCAAGTAACTTAATTACAAATTGCTGTATGGGATGACAGCAAAGAAATGGAATAACCTGCCTGAATTCAGAGCAGTCAGTGCTTCACAGAAATAGCCTTTGGGGCAGGGGAGGAAGGAAATTTCATGTCTCATTTCATGATGTCTCATGTGTTTCGTGTTCATGTCTCATCATTTCATGATGACTCAGAGCACTCTGATGTTGCAGCCTTCTGCCCAGGCCCTTGCTGGGGTAACAGCTCTTGCGATAGCACACAGTTACCCCTGACTGCACCACCTGATGGTGTGGAGTTTCTAAACTTCTGAAAAAATGACTTCCCCATTCAAGAAAAATAACAACAATTAAAAAGTAATGATCTATTTTCAGTTCTTATTTAGCATCAAGGCGAACCCAAAACTGTTGCTGTTTTTAACAGCTGAAAAAAGTGAGAAAAAAGGTGTAAGAATGGAATTGGTAACACAGTGGTTGTTGCACCTGTTAAGTTGTGCAGAGCTTCAGAAGTACTTTATCTTCTGACAGAATGCCCTAACTCTTTTCTGTAGTAGGATTTCTTGCCTGAATGGTAAGTTTGACTTGACTTGAGATGGTGATTATCAACTCAGGTGAATTTTAAGAAAGATATGGGTTATTTTTCTTGTTTTTAGGTTAGCTTGAGCATATTACAGAACACTATACATGTATCCATCAAGTTTTCAACAGGGGAAATTGCTGTCTTTTCCTGAACAAATTACAGCTTGTAACTACTCAAAGTTGTTCTCAGAATGCTCTTTTAAGGTCACGGAGAGTTGAATGTTATTAATGATATTGAGAAATGGATCTGTGCAAACCAAGACAATCTGAAATAGTCTCAACTTCTCTGTGCAGGGAACTCTGTGCCTGCTCAGTGTGAAGTAAAGCATCCACAGGCACTGCAAGCAGGAGTTGGAAAATATTTTTCTGCACTTTGGAAAGGTTTTAAGAGACACTTGTGTGAGTGTCCTTATCATTCATCTGCTATAGATGCATAGCACTGTGTGCTGTTAATCTAGTGTTAAGCTACTAGGCCAACCTACTCCTACCTCCTACTGTCTATGAAAAAGTAATTGGGAAATGTTGTTTTCAGAACATGAGAATTTAGCAAGCAGCATTTTTCTGTGGCAGAAGCTGAAGATTATAAGAAATAACCCTTAATCTCTTGGAGACTGCAGAAGGCACCATGTTGAATATGGACTCGCTTTAGTATTAATGCTCTCTGCTGACAACTGCCCCTCCAGTTCCAGTAAGCAAAACCTATTGCTTGAAAGTCCAAAGGCTGCAATATGTTTTGTATCCTGAAGCAATCATCTGTGCAAGCTATTGACTCCCTAATGAAGGCTAAATGCTAAAAATCTTGACATGTTCCTCACTGTGAAACTAAATATTTAAAAGAAAAAGCTCAGTTTAAGGCATGCTGACAGCTGAAAATAAGTGCATGTTTTTTCCTTCCTGTGCCTTACACCAGGAACTAGCAAACTGCTTCCACTTACCACAGTGCCTCTGCTGTGTGGAGGAGGAAGGAGAGCCCCACTCTGTGCCTGGGGGCTCCCCAGGGTGCTGTGCTGGGAGCACCACACTGAGCACAGTGCCTGAGCGGAACATGGGATTCATTCCAGGCACTCTCTGGCTGTGAGCGTGTGGCAGGACTCACTTGCCAGGAATGTTCCCCTTGGCAGGCAGCTCTCTCCTGGCACTGGGGCTGAATGATATCAGCTGTAATTGTTGCTATTTCTGATTTTTCTTCTTGTTTATATGAATCATCGCTAAGACAGCCAGGTTATCCCAGATCTTCAAACAGTGCTTATAGTTGGAAGTCTGACAGTTGAGAGAGAATAACGCAAATTACTTTGAATTGAATTTCTTTATATGAGAGATGAGCATATTCTGCTTGAGCTTGAAGTTTTGAATCCAAGGACTGCCACTGAATCCTAGTTTTCCCACACTGAAGCTTACAGTGTGTCCTGGAAGAAGTTTATTTCATGTCTCTGTTTTGGCTTTCTTTTACTTAAGCTTTTCTCTATTTTCTATTAATGCTCTTTTTGTTTGCTAGTTGTGAAGTTCATGTAAGCAAACAGGTCCACATGTAAATAAGTACTTCAGCACTTAAAGTAATACCTTCAGTATGCGGTGGGTCTGGCTGCTCATTCAGCCCAGAGCTTTGTTGTGTGTCGATGAAATACAAGTAAAAGTCAGTTATGGTTTTGGCCTGAACTAACAATTAGGAGCACAACAGTTTGTTTCACTTTTCCCAAATAAGCAAAATGCCGATATACCAAAGAACATAGGGAATTTCTGAACTGGATGCTGCTGTGAGTGCCCAGCAGCTCCAGCCTGAGTTTGCACTTGCAGAAGCCCTGGCTATACTCATAGGCCCTGGCATTCTGGAAAGTGTTGGGTAAAACAGCAATGGTTACACAGTAATTCTGGCACACCCTGAAAGCAGGCAGTGCTGCAATGAATGCAGAGTGTGAATGCAAGCAACTTTGACCAGAAAATCCCAAGCAGAAATACATTTGTTCCTCCTTGCATGTCACCACTAAATACAGACACAAAAAAGAGTCTGGAAAAAGATAAAAGAGGACATTGTATGTGGGGTGTTTCTGGAAGTCTGCTGTAGCAGCATAGACAAATAAATCTCTTTGGTGCAGAAAAGCCTTTTGTGGCACAGGATTGTCATCTGAGACTTCTGTGGGAATGCTTTAATTTCTGAACAAGGACGTTGTAAGTGTTTCCCCGTCCTTTTGTGGTTGACTGCAGGGTACAACAGCAAGCACCTCTTCCATTACTCGTGCAGTACACTTAGTGCCTCTGCGGTTATGTTACATAAATAATATTGCTCATTTCTACTTAGATAAGTATGGATACAACTGATGGCAGACTGAGTTCTGCATTGCTTTTAACTGCTGTTATGTATTTAATTTTAAATGTAATTCTAAATGAAGTACATCATGCTTCATTTTGCATATGAGTAGTACCTATCACATATCACCCTTCATGGTGACAAAGTTACAAAATGTGCTGCTAGAAAAATAAAATGTAATGTCATTTTCAAGTTTGGTGCCTGTGTGGACTAAGTGTAAATTAAAATGTAGGCACAAAATGCAACTGCTGCTAGCCCACACTGTGCACATTTTCATCAAGTCACCAAGAATTGTCAGCTAACAGACACACTGCAGATATTAAACATCCAGAGGCTCAGGAGGAAGGCACCATGGTGATGTTATGCCATCAGGGATCATGCAGCTTGTCCAGAAATAGGAGGGTTAGTGACTTGGAAATGAAAGACAGAAGGTTTGAACTGATTAGGAACATCCTGCCAATGCCTTCTGTTGCCTTCAGACTGGTGCTGTGTCAGAGCAGGGACAGTGCTTATCCTCCAGAGAATAGCAGGATGTTACTTAGTACGAGGCATGGGGGGAAGTAAAAGAAATTTTGAGATACACAGTCTGTGACTTGCTTGAAGGAAAAGATAGAGTATGTTTTTCAGCGTCTCTCAGCCCAGAAAGCCAACCATATCCTGGATTGCATCAAAAGAAGTGTGGCCAGGAGGGAGAGGGAGGTGATCCTGCCCCTCTGCTCTGCACGGATGGGGCCTCACCTGAAGTACTGAATCCAGATGAGAAGTCAGCACAGGAGAGACATGGATCTGTTGGAGTGCATGCAGAGGAGGACCACAAAAATGATCCAAGGGATGGAACACCTCTCCTATAAGGACATGCTGAGAGATCTGGGGTTGTTCAGCCTGGAGAAGAGAGGGATGCAATGTGACCTGATAGCAGCCTTTCAGTATGTAATGGAAAGTACAGGAAGGAAGGCAACAGACTCTTTAGCAGGGTCTGTGGTGACAGAACAAGGAGAAATGGCTTCAAGCTTAAAGAGGTTAGATTTAGGTTGGATATAAGGAAAGTCTTTTCCTGTGAGAGAACGTTGCCCAGAGAGGTGGCTGATGCCCCATTCCTGGACACTTTCAAGGCGAGGCTGGATCAGGCCCTGGGCAACTTGCTCAAGCTGTGCATGTCCCCACTCATTGCAGGGAAGTTGGACTAGATGGCCTTTAAAGATCTCTTCCAACTCTGAGGATTCTATGAAATACAGGACTGAACTCTGAGCAAGCCACTAAGACCCTGAACACATACACTGAGGCAGCGAGCAACCTGTCTGTATCAGCTACAAAGAATGTGTCACTGTGCATCCTCTTTCTTGAATCAAAGCTTTGGGCTCAGATTGCAGAATCTCTATACATATCTTCTCTACTTTATTGCAAACTCAAGTTGGTGCTGAACTCTAAAAACAAAGAAAAAATGAGGTGCTTCATTATGATGCAGTTGCAGAGCCAAGAATCAAAGGGCTGTGGTGTAATCTTACCTCGAAAGTATTATGGTATGGCTGGGAAATTCCTGCTTGTCAGTGGAAGCTGGAAGTGAAGAACTGATTTTGTAAACATGAGGTACAGAAACAGAACCAATCTAAAATACAGACTTGTTTTTAGTTGTTCAGTTCCTCTTTCTTTACTCTCAGTAGTTATATATCCTTCTTTCTAAGAAAGATCTGGGGGAAGGAATGCAGGGAACTAGTGGTTCCTTCAGTAAATACCACACCTACATGTGATTTCTGCCTTTTCTAGTGAAGAAAAGACTTTTCCAGGATATAATTTTCTTCCAAACCTGCAGTCAGTAAAATTACTATATATATTGTCAGTTGTCTGGCCTGCCCAGGACAATGCATTTTCTGTTTTCCCACTGTTAAGAGCTTTATAGCTAAAACTCTTCCACATTTAAATTACTTACTACAGAGCTAGAAAAGTGGCAACCAGCTAGTAATGATTAGATCTTTTCTAAGTATTTTGTCCTCAGTTAACTTTCTTCTGCCCTGAAGACTATATTCAGTGGTTGTAAGGTCTTGGATGTATGGCACTGAGTATAGTCTGTTCAAGAGTATTGTTTTCCTTTATGGTAAATAGGCTTTCTGTTTCCTTAGACTTGAGATGTTCTCTGCTGATGACTGTGACAGTTTTTTCAAGCCAAAAGGGCAGAGACCAGGGGGATAACATTGCTTTACCAATATATTTCTCAAAAGCAATCTAAATGCCTTAGTGCTGGATGGCTTTCAAATATTCAAGTTTCTAAACTTGCAGTTAAAGAGCTGTCAGAGGAAGGGAAACCCTCAATCTTAGCCTGAGTTAGCCACAGACAAAATGTTGGTGCTTTGGACTTTCTCACTGCTGCCTCTTACACACACATTCCTAGTGAGGCGTGTAACAGAACATACAGTTCTTATTTTATCCTTTTTATTTTAATTTTTCATTTTCCTGAAACTCATCTGTTCCCTATGAAACTCTGTCTGTATTCTTTCTAAACAGTGTATTGTTTCTTTGCACACTCTGTCACAATGTCAAATCTGAAGTCAGCAAAGTTGCCAAATCTGGAGATTATTGGTACCAGAGAGAGATTAGAATTGTATGGAAAAACACGCAATTTAGAGCACAGCTGGAAAGCAAACCAAAGAATTCAAAATTACTAAATATCATACTCACTTGTATGCAGCTATTCTCATTTTACTATAAAATTATTTTCATCAGAAAGGCAAGTCTAGCATTAGTCACTATTGCAGGCCACAGTATTGCTGCTAGGGGAATGGTTTTAAACTAAGGTTGAGCTTAGGTATTAGGAGGAAGTTTTTCACACAGAGTGGTGTTACACTGGAACAGGTTGCTCAGAGAGGTTGTGGATGCTCCATCCATGGAGGCATTCAAGGCCAGGCTGGATGTAGCTCTGGACAACCTGGTCTGGTGGTTGGTGACCCTGCACATAGCAGGGGGATTGAACTAGATGAACTTTGAGGTCCTTTTCAACCCGGGCTGTGCTATGATGCTATGATTCCATCTCAGGATCAGTAAAACAGAAGGGAAAGAAGAATCTGCAGGGTGCAGGTTAGCCTAATTTCTTAAGCTTCTCTTCAAAGCCATATCCAGGAACCTTATTTTGACAAGTATTGCTCAAATTGGGTGTGTTTACTGCAGTGCTTCATTCTGTTGCTCTTTCTTGTCAGAAATTGTAGCTTTTCCTAATCTAATGCCATTGTTCTAGTAGTGATAATGCCACTGTGCTGTAGGGGACACTTGGTGAAGAGCATCTGTTGCAGGAATCTCCACAAATGGGGAGAGCACACATGCCTATATGATCAGTCATTACAGCGTGAGGCTGTTCTTAGCAAGCTCTCTGACCAGGTTTTGCTCATCAGGAATTTATTTTTGAATGGCACTAAATGGTTTCTTTTGATATTTTAGGAGCTTTCTACACTTCAAACTTTTGAAATACAGTCTAGCAGGTAGAAACAGCACAAAATACGGCATTTTTACAGTGTGAATTATGAAGTACAGAATTCCAGCCTGGAACAGCTGGCTGCTAAATTACAGTGCATGCTAATCACCATATCACAGTGAGGGATTCACATGGACAACAGCAAATGCCATCTAATTATAAAGTGAATGCATCACTGTATCTGTCCTCTAGACCAGAGCACTATCTATATAGTAATTTGCTTCTGCTCCCACTAAGCTGTAATTTCCTGTTCATCTGGAGGAAGATGTAATTACTAATATGTAGAGAGATTCTAGGGGGAGAGATCTGCGTATGCCAAGACACTGTAAGCTGAAAAAAAAATTCAGGGCATATAATTACCTGGATTTGGAAACTTTTTTTCCCCATTGGTGAAATGGCAGAGTAGTAGTGACATCTAAGAAGTGACCTTGTCTCCCAGATTCTCAGAATCCCCTCCACAGAAACGTGCTGTTTGTAGAAGAACCCCTGCTTCCATTTTGGACAGGTAGTGAAGCATCAAGCAGTGTATGCTGACATACACTTATGGGAGATACGCATGTAAACAGATGTCAAATTAAAGTAGGTGGATAATGACAGGAAAGAAAACTAATGAAAAGTAATTTGAAGTGAAAGAGGGCTGTTGTTTGTGGTTTTACATTGTTTTTGCTGTTCACTAATGGCTAAATATTTCTTGCTGTGTGAGATGTTAACCATGCAAAAGATGGTCACTTCTCTAGTTGTATGTTCTCAGGGTGCATCTTTTCACCTGTAGAATGTATGTAGGTCTCTCCAAAAGTAATGCCTTTATTAATTTATTTATGTGGAAGCTGCAACAGATACAAAGGGCACAATAGCACCGTGTGCTAGAGCAAATTCTCAGTTACAAAACACTGTTTATCAACCCAGTCACTGCTGTTAGCTGTACGTTTTCACCAGTACTGAACAAAACCTGCATGCCATGCTCGTAAAAATATGCACCAGTGGAGGCGATCCACTGTTACCACTGCTGAAACACACTACCTGCTGCCTCACTGTGCTCATATCCACTGTTTGGTCTCCATCATTGTTCATCAAGCATCATTTAATGTCAGTGTTGGGTAATGGGCCACTGTGTTCTTCAGCCACTCAGCCATGTAGCACTAATGCTGGATGACTGATGAACCCTGCTAGCTCATTTAGTTCTGTTTACAATGCTTTTATGCTGAGCTTTGCACTGCTGGAGCTTTCTAGGCACTGGTTGAAGTCTTTTGTTGCTGTCATGTGTACATGCTGCTAGGCAGCAGCAGCACCCAACTTCAGCTCTGGAGCTGTGCTGATCAGATTGCTAGAGGATAGGAAGTCTGAGAAGGAGACTAATTCAGCTTCTGAGAGACTTCTACTGTTTCCTTATATAGTCTATTAGTTGTAATGATGTTTACATTTGTTCTGAGCACTTCTACATAAGCTCCTGTTCTGTGGCTCTATACTGTTGCTGAGGCATGAAGTTGTGAGGAAATGACTAAGCCATATTGTGTGCCTTGTTGTCTGCTGCGGTTAAGAGCAGTACTGGGTGGTTTTGAATTTACAAACATTGCGTACTACTGAGATCATTGTGGCTGGGTTTCCCCTGTCAAGGAGTATAATATGGGTTAAGTTGCTGAAGGAAACACAATGAAGAGGTGTTCAGGAGCTATACTTCCAAAACAGAATCATATTTAACATTTCATTTGTCTGTTCTTGTTTTCCCTTGCCTTCAGTTTGAACTCTTTCTGTTACAGTGGAGACTCCCAGTAAAGTCCACTCCCGAAATGTTAGCTCAGGTATATATTTTTTTAGACTTTGTTACTGACTCATGCTGCCTTCAGTCTGGATCCATGAGCAATGGCTATACAACAGCATGAGGAAAGGGAACAAATCTACTTCAGTAGCTAAAAATGCTGACCTCCTACTATTCAAAATCGAGAATTCTCTTATTTAAGGGATGAGTCACACCACAGTGACACAACTTCATTTCAGTGGTTCAGGTGCTAATGTCTGATTTTGAGTATGAATCTGTTGCAATGGCTAATTTGGGGGGGAAAGATATTTGCTTCTGTATAGGAGGTCATTTATAAGCTAATGATACTGTGAAGCCTGATTTGAGCTTTCAGAAGTAACCTCTGACTCTAAGGACTACAGACATTTGCTAGTATGATTAATAAAATATGGCTGGCAAGCATAAATAGAGATGAGAGAAAGGAGAGCTATAAAATATACTTCAATACAGCATTCTGCCTCTGAATTTCTAACTGGACTCTCCTCAAAGTTAAGTCCTGGGCGTCGATTTCATATGTCTAATGGGGATCATCAGCAACCCCAGGGGATTGCAACAGGGTTAGCTAAAGAATTCTCTTGCAGTATTTACCAGTGACTCATTTGTAACCATCTGCCAATCCTCTTCCTTGACTAAATATTGGCAAATGTTGCTGCAAAAACAATCAGCTCTGCATCATGGCTTTGAGATACTGGCACAACGGCTGTGCCAGAGTAAGGCCAAGAGCTTATCTGGAAGCTGTGAAAACCATATGAGACTTGCTTAAATAATTCCAGAGTAACCCCAAATGTATTCCATCAGATGATAGGAAGATCAGGACTTAGCTCATGAAAAAGTAAAGATCTATCCCTCCGTTCCAGTTGTGCCAGAAGACCTGGTCTGTTTGCTCCTTGGCTGAAAACTGTCTTCTATCTCAAAGTGCAAAAGCTAAAGATGGTTCAGTCAAATTCATTTGGATTCTTGTATCTGAGGGAGGCTTTTGGATGCGGATGATGTCTAGTGTTCTTGTTTTCTTCAGTGAGATTAGAAAGGAGACTGTAAATATTACTTCCATACTGTGACATAGTCATATGCATTTTCTGTGTCTTCACCTTCTCCTTCATCTTCATTACATAACTGTGAAATCCTCTGTGCTGTGATGCTACACTTTTAAAATTAAGTGGCATCTTGAAGCATAACAGCAAACAGTCCATTCTTTCTACTTCCACGAGTCATTTTGATTCTTAAAACACAAGAATGTATCTGTTGCATTCTTATTTAGAAACCAGTGATCTAAAATTACTGCTTCATTGATCTGGCACTTAGTAGATTTCCCATAAGATGTTATAAGAACCCTAATGACTGTGCTTTTGAGGCTTAGTAGTAGATGGCTTCTGTTTGTTTTCAAGGTAACCTTTCATGTTTATTACATTTTCAGAACACTTTGAATACATTCCAAAAACCACCAAAGACATTCATCCTGCCACATCTAGCTTCAAAGGCTATTTCAGTCACTTTCTTCTGAGCAAGTGAAGTTGTTTTGAGATGATAGTTTAAGCGTCTTTCTTCCCTCTGCCCTGGTAGAGACTGAGCAATGCAGTGTGAAGGTAGCCCACTAAGTTTGAGCTATTTAGCATGGACACACGGGTAGGCAGTGCACAGTGGTTCTGTATATGCCAAAATTCTCAGCTTCATACTGGTTATGCTGAATGGAATGTCAGTGGAGTAAAATGTTGCCTGGTCAAATAAGGTAAAGGACATATTACTCTTTTATATTTTGATTAATTAGTCTGGTAATGTCCGATTTCTGGTGATAGGTACTGCAGCTAGTACTGTAATCACGCTCTGCCTGATTCAGAGTCTTGTGGAATCCACATGGAATCTGCCTGCCAGAGGCATGAGAATCCATAGTGAATACCTGTAACCCATATTCATATATCAGAGTAGGAATTTGTATCAGATCAACCCGAACCCTCCGGTTATTACAAAAATATTGAATGGTTTTACTTGCAAAGGAAAAATACCACAAACTTTAGGGGTTTGAAAAGATCTGCAGGGCTGAACGAGATACAGGCTGAACAGATGCAGGCTGAACGAGATGAGATGCCATCCTAGTTCTGTGTTCTTGTTGTGGTATGGCATGTGAGAGTGAAATGTAAATGTCTGCAGTACTATAACCACTCAGATTTGTCTTCTGTTTGCTTAGGCTTCCCCGTGGATTATATTTACATCATAAATAGGGTTATACAATTTCCAAGTGTATGAATATTTGTAGACTTCTCTATCCCATCTCTTCTTTCTCTTCTATCCTCCTGTAAAAGCGTGGACTTTGGGACTAATGAGTTTTTTCACTTCCTTCTTTGTGTAAGGAAACATCTGAGTCATCACTTTCCTTTCTCAACCATGAAGGGTACTATTTTTCTTGTGAATAAAAGCTTAAATCCTCTCACTTTGGGAGCACAGCTTCTAAGCACAACACCAGTTATCTC
>PPHD01025291.1:0-11816 GCA_002909625.1 Bambusicola thoracicus
GAGAAATTTATTCTGATTTTTACTGGAAGAAAAGTATGTGGAAAAAAACATGGTTCCTCCAAAAAGGAAGAAATTTAGTGCCTACTATAAATATAAGCAAAAAGTCATCTACTGGAAAATTGATTTCATTTGTACTCATTTTATATTGAGATATTTACTACCCCATGCCAGAAAGTAATGTTAAAAACATTCATTTAAGTTTACATAGAAAAGAAATGTGGGCTGAAAGATATATGTAAGTAATTCACAACATCAGAATATAAAAAGTTACATGGCTTTGGACTCTTTTGGATCTCTTACAGCATCTGCCATAACCTGTCTCAGCTCCTAAAAGTCCCAGTGTCTTTCTTCAGAAGACAAAAAAGGATGACTTTATTAGGAGCCAGTTTTCCAGTAAAGTGGTAAGAAGTAGGTTCCTTAAATTATTTCACCATTCCAGATGAAGATACAAGATAATAAAACATGGCTAATCCAAGGCCTGTTTGATTAATATATATATATACATATTTTTTTTTTTTTTAAAGGTGCACAAAAGAGGCTATAAAAGATTTATCTTGAATAGAGACTTCGGTTTTGACTCATTGCTATCTCATGGTAATTTATACCCACAAAAAATGTATATTCAAGGTTCTATTTTCTTCACTTTTTTGATGTCACGATTAAAATGAACCTAAAATTGCTTTGTAACACTCTCTCTTGGAATTTATGCATGGATCTCTTCTAGAGTAACAACCTGGTAACTGAGCCAAAGAATTTTTGAAGAAGTGGAAAAAAAATGCTATAGTAATTATAGGAAGGCAGTAGCAATTTCTCAGATGAGATATTACAAGAGAGTAGGCCAGCAATGAAGGAAGATCTGTGTTTTGAAATACATTATGAGGCGCTTACAGCGAGAGCGGGGTTGGTATCTTCTCACTGGTGACAGGTGACAGGACAAAGGGAAATGGCTTTAAGTTGCACCACGGTAAGTTTAGGTTGGATGTTAGGAAACACTTCTTTACAAAAGGGTTGCTAAACTCTGGAATAGGCTCCCCAGGGAGGTGGTTTAGTCACCATCCCTGGATGTGTTTAAAAGCCGTTTGGATGTGGTGCACAGGGACATGATTAACCTGAGGGTTCTTTGTTAGGATAGTATGGTTGGGTTGTGGTTGGATTCGATGATCTTTAAGGTATTTTCCAACCTGGGTGATTCTATGATTCTACAGTTCTAGGATTTTACAAAGTTCAGATCCTGGACATAGCTATGCACTATAGACTTAATATTTTTTCCTTACATGGTGAGTTAGATCACTGATTTTCCCTGTGTAACTCAGTTCAGGTATTGTTCTCTGTTCTGTTTACTTGAAATAAATGTAAAAGAGTTATAGATGACAACGAGGAAACCTTAAGTACATTTCTCCCATTTCAGAAGCAGAGACCGAAGATGGCAGCCAATAAGTCCAAGACACTTATGGTAGCATTACAATATAAGGCTTTGATTATTGTCATACAGACTCTGATTGAGCTCTCAGATCTCTTTGCCAGTGGCACTGCACTGTCAAATGTATCTTGAAATACACACACACTGGAGTGTGCTGCAGGACACAGGGAACTTTTCAGTGGCACAGATCTCTGACTGGACCACTCTCACAGATTTCATTCAGATGAAATCTGAAGCATGAGCTCCTAGTTGCACCTAGGGGCAATGGAATCAAGGAAGGGTGAACTGTGTACATATACCAAGTCCTAAAAAACTAACAACCAAAACCAACCAAAACAGATGTGGATCAGAAATGCAGTGCCTTCAAGGGTGAAGGTTGTGGCAAATAACTACTCAATGATCAGTCTCTCTGTCACATTTTGGCCATAAGTGCTACCTGCTGAGATGCAGTCAGTTCTAGAAGAGTAAGTGCAGTTGGTCGTCCTTTGGTTTGAGGAATGGTTGTTTTTCAAATGCACCATGTACTAATGGTTTGCATTCCAATGTTAGTCTTTCCTGCACTCTTTTTTTTTTTTTTTTTTGCCAGAAAAAAAGGCTGTGATTTTTTGGTCTGTTTTCTGAGGAAAGTAGAAATCCGTTTCCCCTGAGAGTTCTGTGGGAAAAAACTACAAGTTTCCGCCAAACCGCCAACTTGTGGTATAGTGAAGACAATAAAACTACAGCTGTGAGTGTTAAATTTGTGCTCAATTTCCAAGCAATCTTGACAATTCTTAGTTACATTACTAAATTTTATTTTTCTCTTCTGTACTCTGAGTACATTCACGTGATGCTATTAAATCAAGGCAATCTTTGTTAATGTGGTGGATATTCTTTCCATGGAAGAAATATTTTAGGATTAGCATGATTAATGTTTTTACAGTGATTTATTTTAAGTTTTGGAAAGCAGAACAATATTTTAAGATAATAAAACATTTCCGAATAGTCCATGAATATTACTTGCACTTGAATGGTGTTGTTGTTGTTGTTTTTTGTTTTCAGTAGTTGGAATACCCAATACAGCAGCAATTAGCTCTACCATGACCACTTGGTGTTGAAAGATCACCAAGATGCTGTCAGTTTTCCATTTGATGGGCTAGACCGTTGTATGAAGACTATTGTGGATAATTTGCACGCACCTTCAGAGAGAATAAAAATTGAGACAAACTAAATCCCATGAAATGTACTGATCATCCCTACAGAAAAATTTGAAGAAAAAATCCGTGGTGTCTTTGCCATGAGTAATTAACACTATATCCTCAAACAATTGCATTAAACTTCAGTGCATACTATCTATTCCCACCCATGATAGCGTTAGAAACAAAAAGGGTAAACATAGAGTCAGCCAGCAACAGATGATGGTTTTGGTGCATAACTAACTTACTCCTGGACTGCCTAATGCTTGTGACTGGTAGAAAATTAAAAAAAAATTATCTTAAGGCTGGAGCAAGCATCATATTTAACTTTATTAAATTAAACTTTAACATTAAAATGTACCAGGGGAGTATACTTGGACTCAAATGAGGTAGTCATCTTTATTCACCTATTTTACCTGATGCTCTTAAAATTTTTCCTCTTGTATCTGGAACTGAAGATAGGTATTTACTAACTGAAAGAAAACAAAGCCAACAATGTTGCTGCAACAAGCAAGAGTTATTAATTTTCCTACACAACTTATACTTGAACTAGTTGGGGAAACATTTTCTTTCACAGCGGAAGCTTTCATGAGTTACAGATAACTTCATGGTCTACATTTCAGTGAGCTTCAGGGTCTTTGAAGTGCTTTGCTTGAAAATACATTGACGTTCTTAAAACAGTGAATAGATCGGTGACAGAGACAAGTGTGTGAGGTACAGGAGGTCCTCTTTGGCATCCTTGAATTCAAAGCAGAGATAGAAACTGCCGTTCTATATATGCCAAATGGAATCTTAACCACAAAATTAGTTATTTGACATAGCTGGCTCTTCACATTTCCATTGAAGGCAAAATAGAACAGCTACTTTAGAGGAGGAAGATTCTACATAATGAGAAAATAAACTGAATAAAACACAGAATAAAGTATGCAGCAAGTAAAAGGAAAAGCTTATGGGAGATCCAGGCTTCTATAATTCCAGCCTAACAACCAAAAGGAATGGAGAAGGGAATATTAATATGACAGATGACTGAAGTGACTGTAATGTCAAATTTCCAAGAAATGTAAACAAATATCAGTCTGTGGTCACAAAAAAAAAAAAAAAAAAAAAAAAAAGTTGAACATGAATACATTATAAATTACAAAACAGAAGCACAATGGCCTCTCACAGCTACTTCCCTGGAGCTTTCCCCTTGGTGTTCTAAAAAAAGGTGAAGTTTTTCATTTTTAGCAATTTGAATCAAGAAATGAAAAATCATCTTTTAGAAGAGAGCTGATATTTAACATGAAATCTGCTGTATAGGCTCAGGATGTCAAACATTTTGTTCTTGCAGAACTCTGGCAAATAAAATCCCTCAGCGTAGTAACTCAAAGGTGGAATAGGCATTGCTCCCAAATTACTGACACTTTTTCGACTACATCACAAGGCTTTTTTGTTTAGTTTTATTTAATTTTTCATTTAAGCTACATATGAGTTTTCAAAGACAATATGGAAGTACCCACAGTAGAAGATGAGTTTCAAGAATCTGAAAGTGCATAAGTGTGCAGAACCTGATGGAAAGCATCTGAGAAGCTATGGAAGTGCAAAGAAGTTCCCACTTGTAAGAAAAGGAGAAATTTTAAGCACATTTTTGAAAGGGGAAAAAAAAAAATCCAGAGAACTACAGGCCAGTCAGTCTCATCAATCTGCACCTGGCAAGGTCATGGAAAAACTAGCTGTGGAAATCATGCATATGGAAAACAAGGAGGTTACTGATGACAACTAACATGGCTTCATTAACAGTAAATAATGTCCGACAAATTTACAATAGGAGTACAGCACTGGTGAATAAGAGAAGATCCAATGATGTTATATACCCAGACCTGTACAAATAATTTGACACTGTCTGCCAAGACATAATTTCTTCTAAATTTGAGAGAAGTGGAATTGACAGTTGTACCAGTTGATGGATAAAGAAAAAAATAAACTGGATAATTGCACTCATAAAGTTACGGTCAACATCCCAATGTGTGAGTGAACACCAATGATTTATCATGTTCTTCTAAGAGATGAAGAGCACTCTCAAGAGCTCACAGATAACACTCAGCTGATGGGTGCAGTGGATACACTGAAGCAAATGGATGCCATCCAGAGGTACTGTTTCACATCAGACATTAGGAAGAAATTATTCACTATAAAGGTAGTGAGGCAATGAAAGTAGTGCATGCCCCAACCATGGAAGCATGTAAAGCAAGTTGGATGGGACTTCAAACAACATGACCCAGTGGAAGGTGTCTCTGCCCCTGGCAAGGAGTGCCATCTGTTTTGGTCTGCTACTGGCTTCCTTGGCCCCATTGCACCACGCTTAGCCTGGTAAAACACATTACAGCAAAAATACTATCACAATCAAGAAAGATATTGTACTACCATTACTGCAGCACAATCAACATTATAACATAGCTTCTGCAGATGATCACTGAAGTATATGTATTCCTCCTGATGTAGCAAAATATCAATTAACTACATCTCATAGGTACAATTAATACCATAAACATAGGATATACTGCAAGATTGTGATCTACATCCATGCTTTGTGAATTGAGGTTGACCTATATCAGGCCTCAGCATTTCAACCCCTAAGCCCTAAAAGCCAGTATCATAGGAGGCTTTGCAATCTACTTCCCAGGGCAGACTAAAATGTCACCACACATGCACAGTGGACCACCGGTGGTCATTTGTACAGCTACCACCAAAGAGAGTAGATTTGACTACACCCAGGTCACTATGCAAGATGGTCACCAATTGCCACATCAAACCTTGAACTTGCCAGATCACAAGCAATGGACTGAGATGGAAACCTGTTCACGTGAGATCACAAGCAGAAAAGGTACAACAACTTTCAGAAATAGAATGAACAGTACGTGTGCGTATGGAAACACGGAACTGAGGATATACTTGCATAGAGGCCCATGGCAGATACAGCTGGTAAAGCAAGTATTTACACTTGCACTCCTTGCATAATCTGAATCAATAATGGAGGCTGTAGGGGTAATGCTAAGCCACGTTTAGATTACCCCAATGCGAAAATCATCAATAACATAAAAAGAACAAAACATAATTATGTTTTAATACTTGTGTATGTAGTTCTGAAATCTGCAATTGTTTAAACTTCTTAGTTGTTTACTTCTGTATCTTAAATTCTTAAGTTTTTCAACTTTTAAAGTAAAAAACAAGTTATAAAAAAGAATCAAAACAGCATCTGCTATATCAGCGTAAACAGTAAAAGAACTTCCATATAGTTAAAATGGCAAAACATTTAATACATATTCATGCTAGAAAGTTAACCGCTTTATATCAGATGAGAAATCAGCTATGCTTTATTTCCTTTTTCTAGTGGAGCCCACTGCTGTAAGTCATAGAGTTCACAGAGCTATGACAAGGACAGAAGAATGTTGTGTGTGTTTAAGAACTGGAGTGGGATTTTTTGATAAGCATTGTTTCTGCAGTTCTTATTACATCATATGATGTATTACTTCAAAAAAATGAAGATTCTACGGCCTACTTTTAAGCAAAGATTTGGAAATCACAGTGCAATACAGAAAATGTCCATTAGTTTATTCATTTAGCTTTTAATAGTTAAAACTGTACAGCATGTGACATTTTGACGTGCTATAAGCAGATTCCTCAAATGCATAAAATGCAATTGCCTGCAGTAGAAAACATTTTTACACCCAGTTATGAGCCAAAAGACAAAATATATCTATTGCTGTACACTTAAGCTTTTTTCACCTTTACTCCAGTATACAGATAGAAATTAAGCAGTTCAACTGCAACTGTGAGTTGCACAGATCATCATAGATGACTGTGAAGAGAAAATGGACCTGGGGGTGTTGGTTGATGCTCAGCTGAATGTGAGCCAACAGTGTGGCCAGGTGACCAAGAAGATCAATGCCATCCCGGTCTGCATCAGAAATGGTGTGGCCAGCAGGAGCTGGAAGGTAATCATCCCTCCGCACTCAACCCTGGTGAGGCCACACCTCAAGTACTGTGTTCAGTTTTGGGCCCCTCCCTACAAGAAAGGCAACCAGGCTGTACAATTAACAAATGTACAGTTAGAAGATTAGCATGGTTAGGATGGTATCTCATGGGTTTATAGTTAAAAAGATTAGCATGGAGGAAAGAGACTATCAAAAATTAAAAGCTCATCCACATCCTAGGTTCATAAAAGTAAACACCAAAAAAAAAAAAGTTCTCACAAAGAAAAAAAACCTTCCTCACTACCAATCAGCCCTTAAATGGGGGATAGGAGAGGTGTAGCCAGGCTCCACCTGTTCTGCTCACACAGCTGAATTGCCTTCACCTGTGCTATCATGGCTGACTCAGCGCTTGCCTCAGGTGATCTATCAGTGGTTTGGGCTGAGACTCAACAGTTCCTATGCAGAGGCTCTTGGAATGTGTTCAGAGAAAGGTAATGAAACTGGTGAGGGGTCTGGTGCACAAGTTCTGTGAGGAGCAGCTGAGGGAGCTGTGATTGTTTAGTCTGGAGAAGTCTCAGGAGAGAGCTCATTGTACTCTACAACCTCCTGAAAGAAGGTTGTGACGAGGAGGGGGTTGGCCTCTTCTCTCAGGCAACAAACAGGACATGAGGAAATGGCTACAAGTTGCGCCAAGGGAGATTTACATTAGACATAAGGAAAAACTTTTTCTCTCAGAGTGTGGTTAGGTGCTGGAATGGCCTGCTCAGGGAGGTGGTGGAGTCACCGTCCCTTTCACTTAATTTAATTAATTGCTTTTTACTTCCAAAACCAAAGTAGTGTTCAGGAGGTGTCTGGATGAGGTGTTACAAGATATGGTTCACTAGCTTAGCGGGTAGTAATGGTGACGGGAGGATGGTTGGTCTTGATGGTACTGTAGGTCCTTTCCAACCTTGTGATTCTATGATTCTGTGATCTCTGGATGGCCTAACGAGGGCATAAAGTTTCATATCCACTGCTGGAAAGCCAAAATGTAGTAAAGTGTGATTTAACCCTGACAGCGGGGCTTTCTGTGAGCAAAATGAAAGCATACTGTATTACTGGAGTGATCTGCATTCAAGTCAGTGAGCATTAAGAACTGAAAACGTGTCCGGGTGCGTACACACTTCTCTTACAGGCAGCTGGTCATCTCAATTTGCCAAGGCTTGAATGCTTTGCTGGTTAAGGACTTCAGCATAACTGTGAAGTTAATCTGGAAAACGTCTTGCCAATTACTTTTAAATTAAGAATGATTTTGATATTCCAAAAGTTTTTTTTGCATAGAGATAATGGATTTTTTTTCACACACTTTTTTTTATGCTACTTACTTTCTCGTTTTTATTCTCTTGCAGTCCTTTTAACTATGAAATAAGCAGCACTGCAGTTTTAGGATTTCTCTTCATTCTTTGGCTCATGTATTGCAATGTGGTCTACAAAAAATAGAGCATTCAGGATATTTATTATAATAGTTGCAACTATTCACTGTTTCATCACTAAATCTGCTCAGCAACCTTTCCAAACCCTTATTTCTCCGAATGCCATCACACTTCCCTTCCTATATGACATCTTTGCCTTTTTTTCCATTTCTGCCTTTAACTTACTTGTTTGATGCTGTTTCCTCTAGAGTTGCATTAGATGCATGTGTTCCTGTCTGTCCTATTTAAAAGCCAGAAAACATGAAACAGTGGTCAGAGCATGTGTCAGATTTTCCAGGTAGATTTCCTCTGCTCCTGTCACCATGCTGTTGTGTCTTCCTCTCTACTGCCATATTTTATGCTCATCATTGCTATGAATGTTTGTAAACTAAAGCACAATGCTTGTTTACAGGGAGACATACAGGAAAATTAGATACAGATAAACCAAAGCAATGCTTGCTTATGAGGGTACAGATGGGAAAATTAGACACAGATTCACCAGAGTCAAGGAGATTCACTTCTGGAGATAGCAGTGCCGCTTACAAATGCTGCAGCACCCATAGGCTCCTGTCTGGTGGTCAGAAATAACTGTCCTACCCAGGGATGTGAAAATTATTTAACCTATGAGAGCACAGATTGGAGTAGCTCTCCAATTCAGGGAGCACAAAACCAAGCATTTCCAAAGTTGACCTCAAATTGGAGGGAGCAGGTGCCCCAGACTGCATGGAGAGCATGGAGAGCAGCAGCAGTCACCATGTGAAGAACTAGGTGCACTGATAGCAGCTGAGTTTTGAAAGGACGTGGATGGTTAGTAAGACTAGATTTTGCTATGCACATGAAGCATTGCTATACAAATGTAATGGCAGGATATGTGGCATAGACAATTACTCTGGCTCTAGCTGTGTGAGCCTGAGTGGCCCTGAGAGCTGACAGGGAACTACATGCAAGACGCATCAAGTCGAAAAGAGTCCCGTTCATCCTGTACACGTCAGGAGCCAAGTGTACTGTCCCCATCTGTGGCAGGGTGTTATACTAGGTGATCCTTAAGGGTCGCAAGACCATTCTGTGATTCTGTGATTCTATGCTTCTGTGAGGTGATAGGTAATAAAGATAGACTGCAATTGAAATTTACAGTTAAATCAAGTGACCACAGGATCATAATTGGTGAATTGAGTTTACCACCTCTTCTCCTGTTGAGGTGAGTTCTTTTGTAGTTCTTAATGGGAACCAAATGCTAATTCATGACAGGTTTCTCTAAGAGGGCAGCACTGCAGCAGAATCCTTTTTACTTCTTTTGCTCTGGGTCGGAAGTAGCCCTGAAGAAGAGAGGTTCTGAAAAAACAACAGTGCTCAGTGGGTCATGGGAGGTTTATGGAGCGCAGGATGAATATGAGGGACACAGCAAGGGAGGACAGAGCCTGAAGTGCTGAGACAACAACAAGAAGTGCAGGGAACAGAAGTTCAGCAGAACTTAATGAAAGAAAGGCTTTGGGAAGTGCCCAGAAGTTCAGAGCAGCCATGTCAGAAAGCCCGTTTTGCTAGGACGTGGTGCAGGAGGAACTTCGCTGGCAAACTCTCACTTTTACTACACTTCATTCTAGGCTTCTTCCACAGTGAGAAGCTCATTCTTTCAGCTTATGTTCAAATAAAAACCAGCTTTCAATTTAAGAAAGTGGTTTTAGTCTTTTGGGCTGCTTACTACAAGAAGATACAGGTTTAGCAGCAGGCAAAGCTCTGGTGAGGCTGGGATGCCTTTACCCCGAGTGACTTTGGACTGAATTTAGAAGTGCATTCAAACCTTTTGTCTGGCAGAGGAGGAACAGCAAGGAGCTGAGGGAGCCATCATCCTCAGCTGTCAGAACTGCCTGCAATAAACATTTGTCTGTGACCTAAATTGCTTTTAGCTCCTGTGTGGCTCTTCTCATTTAGAAATAAAGTCTGGAAGATCAGAGCACTGTCTGGGCACCAGTGACATGCTAAGGTAGCCCAGTTAAAGCTTGCTAGCTTCTGGGTATGCATCACATCTACTCCGGCTGAAGCTAGCGGAGCTGCACGTGCAGGTGGGATGGCCTCAGATAAGGGCACTGCTCAAACTGCAGGCTTGCCCCTATTCACTAGGCACTGCATTCAAAGCCCTCTGTTTCTTTTTTATTTTTTTTTCTCTCTTTTTTTTTTTCTCTTTATTTTACTTGCTTTTAGTTAATTTAATTAATTGTTTTTTACTTCCAAAACCAAAGCAAGTGTAAGTTTGAATTATTTTTAGATATGACTTTTATATATTAGAAGAAGTAAATTCGTTTCCAGCTCTTTCAAAACCAGCAGGGATAAAATCACATTTCTACAGCATTTTGACTTATTTCTAATGAATTTTATCTGGTCCTTTTTGTTTTTTTTTTATACAGCAAAGCAGGGCCAGCCACAGAAAATGCAATGTTTTATCTTTCTACAAATTGGGAGAAAAAAATTACTGACTTAGATTTGCTGAAGCTCTAGCTTTCGCAACACATAGATGATTGACATAGTAAAAGGAGATTCTACAGAAGGACAGATTTATTCCTGGCATAATTCAAGTAAAGTTAAGGAAGGAGTCTGACTTGAAGACTCCTGAGTAGATTTCTACAATTTATGGTTTACAAATCCTCCCTAATCCTTGTTCTTCCTATCAGTTATGGTCTACTCGTAGGCAATAAGTATCTGCCACATTGCCAGAGAGAAGTTGTTTATCCAGTTTTAAGTGAGTTTAGGAGTCTGTTTGTTTGCTTTTACAGGGTGGGTGTAATTACAGGGGTAATAATATGCATGGTTGCAGCGTAACTGCTCTGCAGATTAGACAACAGGAAATCCATCCATCTTCCATGTGTTCAACTGTTGCCGCTCTTACCTTCAAGTGAATGATGTCTTTCCAAAAATGCACAGAAATTTATCTTTACAAAAGTTTGGGGTCAAACCAGATTAAATCGTTCCCGATTGTGCCTGTGGTATTAGCATGGCAGGAAGGGAGAATCTATTTCTACTTAACTCTATCATGACTTATGTCTGGGGAACTCCCTCAGCTCTCCCCTTTAGTGTTTGGGCATGAACATTTGGTATTATTGTCAGCACAAGATCTCTGTCTGGTTGAGGATGCGGCTCTCCTCTATCATGAAGCTCAATATTTAAGCAGTCAGAGTTGGTCCTTCTGTATCAAGCAACAGATGGATTCTGATCTTGCTTCTGCACATTCACTTGTACCCACTGAAGATAAATTTCACCTCTGTGTCTTCCTCTTCTATAAAATGTAATCGTTGGGCACATGTGTGCAAATCCTGATTTGTCTCATCTTCACGAGCACTCATCTTTCCCAGCACTTTTTGGGTCTGCAACCTTTTCTTCTGTCTAGACTCTATCATTTGTTTTATTCCCCAATTTGATTTCAACTCTGATTAAATAGCTCTCTCACTTGCACCTGCCCTTTTATTTTATTTTTTTTTTCTCACCTCTTTATTATTTGACCTTTCCTAGACCTTATTTAAAAGACATGTATTGCCCTTTCTATTGTTATATTGCTCTTTCTGAACTTCTTCCTTGGTTCCTCTCCAACCATGTGGTTCACTCAAAGGAGAGGGGCAGAGGAAGTGATGGTAAGACAAAGCTGACACGACTTCCATGAAACTTGATTTTGGCTCAATACCTTCTTGAAAAATAATGGAAGTAGTTGGGAGAAGAATGAGAAGCCACGCAATCCTGGGATCAGACCACAGAAGAACTGTAGTGTGCATATTTATAATCACCTTTGTATCCTTATAAAGTCATCTGATAATTTTTTAAGTGAGTGATATTA
>PPHD01025293.1:0-11814 GCA_002909625.1 Bambusicola thoracicus
AGAACGATCTAATGATTCACGAACTGTTTTAGAGTTAGTTGAAACAGCCCCTACGTTCTCAGAACAGACAGAATCCTCTTTCTCCTCCGTGACTGCTTCATTTTCCTCCTCACTTGGCTTCTCACTGATGTATGAATGGTCAGACGATATAACATCTGTGGAAAAGTCATTCTGAAGAGAGGGACCATTATCACCAGAACCCTCACGCACCTTTGAATCCTTCTCAAGTGCCTCTAAAGCAGTGGAACTTTTAACAGGTGTGATTGTTCCAGACGCTGACTCTTCAACATTATTTGACTGGTTTACTGACACCTCCTTTTCTTCTTGTTTGCCACCTGACACTGCGGCCTCAGACTCTGCAACCTCAGCCTCCTCTGAGTGCAAATTCTTCCCCGTTTCCATTTGCTGAGCAGCACCCGAGTCATCCTTCTGGCTTATTTTCTTGGAGTCCTTCTTCATCTGAAGAGATGCAAAATGGTGAAGAATGGAGTTTGGTACAGTCTTCTGTCCTGGGAGCTGAAGTAAAGCAAAACTACCAGATTGTAAAGGTACGACATTAGCATTTGAAGCTGGAAGAACACCTGAGTTGCCAGTTATTTTTGACTCAGTGGCGGTTTGATTTGTCACATTACTAGCAGCAGGAGGTGAGATCTTCAGAGTCAGAGTGCCTGATTGTGACATATAACGTGTTACTGTAGGAGAAGCAGAAGATGCTTGAGTAGCTGGAGTGGACACAGAGGATGACTTGGGTCCTGCAGTTTGTACAGTTGCATTTGTGACCGGAGGAGTGGAAGACGCGGAGGAAGACACAGAGGAAGCAGAAGACACAGGTGGCTCAGAAGGCTTAGCAGGTGCAGGCAACCGAATTCCTACAACAGATCCTGTGAAGAAAAGAAAATGCCAGCTTATTCTTGCCCATATCATTTTCTTTTAGCATTTGATGCTGTACCAGAAGCAGCCAGGTTCTCGTGGATCACAATGTAACCAGTGCCGTAACAATTTCACAGTGAAAAAGTCAATGCTGCATAAAGTAAACTGTTCAGTTTTCATACAGAACACCCCCTTCAAAAAATAACAAGGTGGTCCCTCTGGAATGAACAGATGTAACGGCAAGCTTTAGCATCATTGTTTCTATCGAAGAAAGCGCTGTATTTATCTGATATTCTTTCCACTTTACTCTTTCCCACTCACCAGAAAATGGGGAAATAGGGGTTTCTCCTAAGACAAACGTTTCATCTTTTTCTCTCCCAGAAAAAGCTTTCACAGAGAAAAAATATGAGAAAAATCACGTGATTATACCATAATCTTTTTCAACTTAACAAACGCATCAGTGCATTTAATTAGATTAAAACAAGAAGAATAAGACCACTGGCAGCAAGCTTCTCCTGTAACAGGTGAAGTCCTCAAATCAGAAAGGGACTTCAGTCCAACATGACACAGCTTGTTCTCTTTAAAAGCATCTCCAGCAAGTATGATTTCTGAATTAGAAGATCATCAGCTCTTTAAGTGATAATACAGCGGCTACAGCTCCTTTGTCACACACACAGAGCCTTTTACCTGCTGTGAAAAGCTCCCAAAAGTTGGTAATTTGACTGCTAGTTGCACTTCCTGCATCTTTGATGGGCTGAAGTTGCATTACTTCTGGGTAACTACACTTAACAGTCTTTACTCACAGAAAACTAAATTACACCCTGCTATTACTTTCAGTATGATAAATGAGTATGACAGATAGATATACGGCGCAACAAACTTCAGTAACACACCAGTCAGCCAAGAAAGAAACCTTGGTTGGACTTTGTACCTGGATTGCGGAACATCACTGGCTGCTGCACGTTAGGCTGGGCATTGGACTGGGCACCTGGAGCTCGAAAATGCTGCAGCGGGACAAGCTGAATTATCTGTCCATTAGGATGCCTGAACAGGTTCACCCCACCAGGGCTCCTGAGAGGCTGAAGAATCATCCTCTGTTTCTGAGGAAGCTGCACATTGTTTAACGGTCGCAAAGCAGGGGATGTCTGAGGCACCGGAATCAACAACAGTCGCGGTCCTACACGTTTCTCTGCTCCAGGAGATATCTTTGGGGGAGTCTTATTTAGAGCTTGCGCTTGTGGAGTAGCATCTTCTAAAACATTTTTAAAAGTTACATAAAATCAGGTTAAGAAAACATCCTATAAATCAGGCATTATTCTTATATCAAGCACAGGTGTTTTAGAAACAAGTGGAACTTTAGATGAGTGTCTTGTTCTCAACCATAATTCAGAAAACCCCCAAGTAACTCTGCAAAGGTAGTTCCACACCTACTTCTTCAATTCTACACCAGTAGTGAAATTGTAGCAATCACAGTAATAACAGTGCTACACATTTCTACAAGGCAAGCAACAATGGGAGACTTCAAGCTCATTTCATAGCAGACACTGACCAGATAACTTTTTTTTTTCCCCTTCTCTAATGGTTTAGGCTAAGCTGGAATAAAACAAGCCACTTAAGGGATTACATTTCTTATCCCATTCTGGAAATAATGGTGAGACAAGTGAGTCTATACTTAAATTCGGTTCTGCAATTGCATACTGTGTTCCAACAATGAGTGAGGAAAGAAAAAAGTGAGCATTTGCAACAATATGCTGAAGCAGACAAGTCTTACCTCTTTTTGGAGCTAGTGAAGGAGCTGACTTCACTCCTGATAATATAATTGGAACAGAACTGACAGAGGAAGCTGGTGTAGTCACCACAGATGTAGTCACCACAGATGTAGCTACCGCAGTTGTTAGTACAACTGTAGAAGGGGATGTTGTGGTAACAGGACAAGTAATTGTTGGTGCTGTTACTACAGTAGGGAGTGACAGAGTCGGTACGGGAGCAGCAATCGCAGTTGCTTTTGTAACGTTCACAGTGGTGGTAGGAGTGGCAGATGAGGAAGTGGTGGAGGTGTTGATTCCAGGTGTTGCAGAAGCACATGTGACTGTAATTGCAGGAGGAGAGGAGGCAGGCTCATTAGCTCTTGTTTGGCTAGGAGCAGACACAGTAGATGGTGCCACACTGGTACTTTCTACAGTAACAGGAAAGGTAGTGGTGGCTGTAGTGACTCCAGGAGAGACAGTGCAGTGAGCTGGAGACAGACTTGAGGGAACCACAGGAGTGACAACCATTATCGGCGTAGGATTGATACTGAACTTCTGTGGCCCTGACAGAGGCTGGCACGTGCTCACTGAAGGAACCTTCTGCTGCAGAGCTCCAACTTTGTTCATCACAAACTTTGTGAACACACCACCAGGTGAGGGTCGAGCAGCTGCAAATAAAAACTTGCAGGTCAAAATTTTAATAGACTTCTCTTTGGTGTTCTTCAGGCAATACAGCTGTCATTTCATCATGAATTTGGGTCTCCATTCACTTTAAGAATACCCTGTAATTAACCTGAAACCTTTATGGCAGTCCTGAGTATGACTTACGTATCAGAAATATGCATATATTCTATTGCATTTCCTCCTGGTCATACAAAAAACATGAGATCTTAAGGTGTTATGTTCTTTACCATGAAACTTTGAATATATAATTTCAGTACAAGGAAAAAAACGGCTAGGTGCAAAAACAGGCTCAAACTACATTCTAAATCCCAAATTCTTCCTGTACTAGTTTTTCCATCTTCCTCTTTTCACTGCTTCTTGATTTTCTGACTGTACATGAGTGTTACACAGCCACAGAGGAAGGAGGAAGAGAGTTCTGTCCTGCCTCCTCCTTGTTGCAGTGACATTTGTGCAGCTGAGGAATGGATGGGACAAATTCAACCAACAGGAAGAAATCACTATTGGGAAGATCCTTCCCCTCATCCCTTGCTCTCCAGGGATCAGAATACCGTATCTGTATCACTCTAGATGCTTAGAGATGAGGAACAGAACCTAGATCCATAGAACAACAATGCAGAGATCACTGCACAAGCCCAACTCGAGTATATATGCAATGATCGCTTCACCCATCAATGAAATGCAGCCACCTTTTTAATAGCGCATAAACACATAACAAAAGTGGTTTTATCGCAGGAAGAGAAAAACAGCACAACCATTTACAACGCAAAGAAAACGTAGGCAGAAGGAAACAGAGCAATTCACCAAAGTTAACATTTTGCCAGGACACAGGTAACATCCTTTTCTCTTGCAAAGCTTCTTCAGATATTTAGTGAAGATGGGGGAAAGGCGTGGCTGGGAGATAGATTTCTTTTTGTTTTTTTTTTGTTGTTGTTGTTGTTTAAAATCATGCTAAACAGTATTTAAAAGCAAATTCATCTCTTGCCATGCTGGGTGAGCACTTCAGTACCAACTTAGTACAAGTACCAAATGCTTTTCCTGATACTCTTTCTTTAAAAAAAGAAAGAAAAAACTGACCAAAAAAGAAGAAAAAACCTCCAGAGTGCTAAGTCCAACCCTGTTTAGCTTGTGAAATCCAATGAGACTGCAGGCCAGCGTAGTTATCGGCTGCACACCTGTTCTTTTGTTAATCCAGACTTGGAATGTCTTGTATTTCACTGTGCTGCTTCAGGCAGCTCTGCTGGTCACATGAATTCCAATTCTAAGTACAACATCATCAGAAAAACAAACCTTGACGAACTACAGCTCAGAGCGATCCTTTCTCACTTTAAACCTTCGTTTCAATGGTTGATGAGAAGCAATTAAAAAAATCACAGTAAGAAAACTCTCAAAACAAAAATCGAAGCTCGATGGGTATCTGTATCCCTTCCTCCCTGTTTCTTGAAAATATGCTCTAGTACTGTTAGTAAAGTAACTGAAAGCCGAGTCAACACCTCTAGTCTTATTCTGAAGTCAAAATAAAACTTTCTGCTTTAGAGAGGTTATTGCAGAGGCAGCTTAGTTGGCAAGTCAGCCAAAGGCAGCAGGCACTGTTGCAAAGAAACCAACAGCAACGCTGTACACTTGCTTTTTATTTTACCTTCACGCAATTTAAAATACAGTAATAAGTTCCAACCTACCTATCTGTCTCAGTGGTGGGATAAGAGCTTTCAGAGTCGTCACACTGGGGTTTGAAGTAGTGCTGATGGAAGATGTAGTTTTGGGAGCTGATGTTGTGGGCACCTGGACTGATGGTGTCCCAGAAGCACTGGATGCTACCTTGGAGATCACAGTACTGAGGGTTGAGATATCAAGTACTGTGGGTCGCAGCCTGCCTGTGACATAAGCAGCTAGCCGACTGGCAGGATGTAATGCCCCCATCTGTCCCAAAAGCAGTTTGGCCTGAGGATACCTTTTATCATTAACCTGAAAAAAGTGGAAAAGGGAAATTTTGTGAAAAGAATGCTAATTCACCACCTCTGGAGAGGTGTTTCATTCCACAGGACTTCCAAGCGTCCTTTTCAAAAAACAAAAACAAAGACCCACATTACAATTCAGAATGGGAACTCCTAATTTCCCTGCTGCTCAGAGTAACTTCAAGCAACTCTGTTGTATCTTTGTAATACAGATATTAGATGCTACTCAAGACTCTCACACAGAACCACAGAGTCCAAAGGAACATGAGAAATCACTGAAATTACATAGAGGGAAGCTAGCACGGCTTCTTCCTCTCCTACTTACACTGCAGTCCTGAGTTAAGAGTGGTTTTCCAAATATGAGGATGATTTTAGATAAAATTCTCTAACCAATGAACACCTAGCATTACAGAAGAAAGGACACATACATATACATCGGGACAAAACTCTACGGAGTTTGCAAAAGCTTTGTCAGCTTTCTTTTCTTGTCTGTACTGTATCACGAGTTGACTAACTTCACGTTCAGAGCTGCAGTTGTAACTGAAAGAAGAAACAAATTTGTCTGGGTATCAGGCTGTAAGCCTAGTGGTCAACAGGAAATTTCATACTAATTTGGTTGGTAGTACTGCATTCTACTTCCAGGCCGTTCGGTAGTAACTTCTAAAAGCCACTTATTTTAACACACCATAATGAAAAAGCCCTTTACTCTTCAAAAAAGGAAGTCTGCCCCTAAGTTGCCCTTTCTGCTAGCTCCTCCTTGTGAGGGCACTGCATCTGCAAAGCATGACGCAAATGAACCCAGTTCTCATTTTCTAATTCAGGTACCTCCAGCGCAAATGGTGTTACTACAACCACAAAATACCCTTGAAAAAGAAGAGATTCTAGCCCTACAGCTCCTTCCAGCAATTCCTAACAGCAAGTTGGCAGCACGAGACTGCAGAGAAATGACAGGCTCTGAATTTATGAAGTCTCTTCATCACTAACGTATACTCAGAAGACAACAAGAGCTATTAGTCAAGACTAGCAAACTGAATAAAAAGCAATTTAATGTTTACAGTTTCCTCTTAAAGTTTTGTCCCAGTGTACACACATCCTCTGAAAATATTCTTTCTGTGGCTTCTGACAGCCACTTATTCAGAAGTGTTATCTGCCCAATGCATCTGCAGGGAGTTTTCAAAAGCTCCAAGATCTTGAGAAAGATTCTGCACTTGGGCCACCAAGACCTAAAAGGCCAAAAGACCAATCTAAATCACCAGACTTCAGACTTGGAATCTGATTTCTTGTTAAAAGGGACAAAGTTACAGAGAGGCAGAAATGTCACTGGATATGAAGAAATCTTGTCTGGACAGTCAAAAGACTAGGTAGACAAATTAAAAGAGTGTTTGTTCTCCTCTTTAAGGGGTTCTAGGATACTGGATGAAACTGAATCTAATCTCCACAGTAAAGGCAGAGGGACCCACCTGAATCAAGCCTGAGTGGCTCATATTAGCTTTGCGCTTGTAGACAACCAGCTTTCCTGCAGGAGAAATTCCTGCATAAAAAGGCAAGCCTTTGCCCCCACGCAACTTCTCCCGTAGCTTGTCCAGTGTGTAAGCCTGAAAGAACTTTACATTTTCTGCTTTTTTGCATGACGGCACTCCACTATCGGGAGTCTCCAAGTCAGGTGACTCAGGCTTCTCATCACTGTCCTGGTAGGATGGCACTGAAATTTTCACTCTGGAGGAGTACACAGGAGGGCTGTTTGCATCCTGAGCCTTGTGTTCCGAAGCCAATTCAATAATGAGGCTACCCACTTTGAGGCACTGTGGCATGTTACTGTTGATGTGCTGTGATAAGATGGTCAATATCTTATTGCAATCTTCATTCCAGTTGCAGTCAGAGATAATCTCGATAAGTTTGGTTGGTGCACATGGAGTGGTGGGATGAACACAGGAGGCGGAGGAAGTGTCCCCCTCACTATGGGAAGACCACGAACTTTTCTCTGAGGAAGAATTGAAATAGGTTTCTGCAATACTATGGCATTTTAATCACCTGGATATTCAAACAGTTTTATTCTGCCCACCTCCACCCTTGTCTCAGCTGCAGGGCAAGTAAAAAGAACTGTTCAAAACATCACTTCCCCTTGCAGAGCTTCACAAGCAAGCAAAAATGCAAAACTAAGGTAACTGTTTCTCACAGTTAATTCTGTAGCCATACCATCTCAGGTTGTATCCCGTTGCATCTCACAAGCTAAACAACGCTGGACTGTTTCAGTGTGTGGATGTAATACCTCCAAGCAACATCAATAGGCAATGGAAAGCATCACTGATTATCGAGAGATGGCACTTTTCTCTTGGAGTCAGAAAAGGACCAGTGTCCTATAATGCTACTTTTGACAAACAAGCCACTAGCAGAACTGTCTTCTGTGGAAGATGTTTAACAGAAGCACGACCTTTTGCTGTCATTGGAGATCCAACGTCACTTTTTGCAAAACCGTAAGGATGTTGAGCCCTGTGTCCTGGTCATTTTAATTCTGACCTACCAATTCATCAGTATTTTCAACTACTTGTATTATTTTTCCATTCCCATCCTTAAACACAGAATGCTGTTGTATACATTAAACAGTGGAAAAAAAAAATCGGCTCAAAAAGGCAGCTGTATTTCATTAGCGGATGACACAATGCTTTGAGTACATCTCATTTTAAGGACTGCAACGTGATTTGGGCCATTTCAAATGGAAAGAGACAAAGATGCCTAACCTCCCTCTTTATGAGTTACAAACTCGAAGTCATATTCATACATAATGTACTGCAAAAATTCAGCTCAACCTTTCAACTTGAACTAAAATAATTCAACATCAAACATCTCCATATAAAGTACAGGCACCTCTTTGACCCACACAGTTCTACGTGGAGAACACGAGGGTCCAAGACTCACAGCACCACTTGTAAACTTATTAATTCTTCAGTAATTAAAAAGTAACGAGAGTACAGAGGGAACCCTCTGATTTCCATTCCTTATTAAGTATCTAATTACCATTATTAAAGACAAGTCTGCTGTAAAATACAATCTTTTACTCTGAACGAGCTACTGTAACACCAATCATTTCAACCTTGGAACAATGGCAAGTACTTGGTAGATAGCCTGCTGTATCTCCCACATGATACACATACAACTGATTAAAAAAACAGGAAACTGCAAGCATATCATAAGATTTTTATTGGCAATTGTAGAAACTCCCACAGCAAATGCACTCTTGTTTCATCAATAAGTCCTTTCCTTTTAAGCCAAAAATGTGAAACTATCAACACACTGAATTATACTCAAGATTCAGCTCTTACCTCCACATTTTTCAGGGTCTTTGTTCATCTCGCTGGTTTCTTTCTTAGAAGGTTCTTTCTTAGACGACTCTTTTTTAGATAATTCTTTCTTAGAAGACTCCTTCTTTGACGATGGAAGTCCTTGTTCATACATCTGTGGGAAGAAAAAAATGTGTACAAAATATTATCCTCATGTATCCTCTTCCACAATAAAATCACATCACAAAATACACTAGTTCATCATGCTACCATCCAGAACCACAGAAAGCATTTTAACTCTGACAGCAGTAAAACGCTCATCTTCTAACAGCAATTTTAAGACTCATGCAATAAGGCGTTCGCAGCCAGGAATTTCCACAGACAAGTAACAAGGCAAGTTTCCCATCACTGCCTGCTGATTTGGGATCTGTCACTACTCTGACATCAAATAAAAGCCAAGCCCCCACATTATGTAGAAGTTCCTGAGGAAAAATTTTCTTCCCATTTCCAATATTTCTACCTGTTGTATGATACATGCTGGAAACAGCGTAACTTCTTACCTTTACAAAAGAACTCTGTGAATCCTTTTGGTCTTTTTGTTGCTTTTTTCCCTCCTTCCCAGGCTTGTATACTCGAACCCTTGCACAAGTCATCATACTTTCAAAATACAAGTAGACAGGATCCTTGTCCTCCTCTCGAATCTACACCAAAAAAAAATACAACCTCTCCATTCTGGATGTGCACTAGATTTATAAAGCAGTTTTGCTTTCTAAAAGAATTTAATATTAAGGCTACAGTAGTAAATAGCAAAAGAAAGCTCTAGCATTTAAAATTGAATCTTTCCTCTTGCCCCACCTATGGAGGTGTTCAAAGCTAGGTTGGATGGGGCCCAGGACAATCTGATCTAGCTGGCAGTAACCCTGTTCATGGCAGAGGGGTTGGAACTAGATGATACACCAATCCCCCTTCCAATTCAAGCCACATAATATCATAGCTCAGTCAACAGATTGCTCCCAAATTACATATGGGAAGAAAAACAGGAAAAAAAATTACATGTTTAAATTCTCTTCTCAACAGAGAAAGAAGTCCTGAAGTGTTATTCATCATTTAACCATTTGATACATATTAAGTAGCAACTCTGACATATTTTTTTCTTTGAACACAACTAGACTCAGCCTCACTACTATTCTTCCTTTATGACTGCTATTGCTTGTATTAGATAAAGACAAGGGGAGAGGAGAGGCAAAGAGACTCCTACAACACTGGCAGTGAAGCCACAAATAAGAACACAAAAGCTTCTACAACTACAGTGATCCTCTGTGTCACTATTAAGACTTTTTTCACAAGTAAGTTATTAACAAGGCTACATCCCGCAGATAGTAACTTCTATAAACATTACAGGACAAGCAATCATTTTACCCATAAACAGCATATATTACTGCATTGTTTTAAGAGGTTATCAGCAAATCATTACCACCTTTCTCACTGGTACAGTAAATTCAACAGAAGTTTAACATAGTTAAAGATATATATATCTTTAACTATGTATGTCAATTCATCCTAGCTTACCAACATGCTTATCATCTCATTTTATCTAAAATATACAGAAGTTTTTGGCAGCATTTGCATTCATTTTCAGCTTACAAAAAAAAAGAATTAACATATCCCATTTCTTACCACGGGGTTGGGTTTAGGAGTATACACTCTGCCTGTTTTCACTCCACTGGAAGATCTATGCTTACTAGAAAGCATGACTTCTGGGTTAGGCAGGACTGTAGATTTAACTGGTTCAATAACAGATGGTGTTGGAATGTAAATAGGTTCTGGATCTATTTCACCTTCTACTTTTACCCACAACGGACAATTCCTAAGAGGCTTTTCTGGCTCCGAGTCACAGATAGCTGGGGAAAAAAAAAGAAGTAATAAACAGATTTTAAAAACCCAGTAATTTATACAAGTGAAAACTAAAGTAGCATGGCAGGGGCGGAAATTTTAGTTTGAGTCTGAAGTCCAGCCACATACCAGTAAGTAATTCATAGTGAATCAAGAAGATAATACCGCTGCCTTTTCTTGTCTCAAATTCTAGCAATAAGACACAGGGATTTGTCCACAAATGCAGAAAATGGAAATGAGAAAGATTGTACACTAACCACTGTTTCCTAGCTGTGCTAAGGTAGCAGATTAAAAAACCACTACAGAGCAGGGGATCTTAAAAGACAGCAAACAAATTTCTAACATCCAAAAAACATACTTTATAACACAGCTACACAAAAATTTATTTACTCCAGTGGAACACCAGATAGCATCATTTTTTACCGCTGGCAAAATTATTACTAGATCAAAGCTGAAAATTCAAGTTCATGGCCAATTTCTGCCATGTTTCTGAACATACCTTAGGACAGATCTAAAACTACTCTATATTATTTCCACCGAAGTCAATGCATTATACAGTTATATACAGGAACTGAAAATAAAGCTCCAGATGCTTACTTGGTAGGAGGGAGAGAAAGAATAGCAGATGGTACAGCTATAGCAGTAATTATCTCATATCTTTAGTCTCTGAAGATATTTAGAGTTCAGAGAGAGTTAAAATTACCAAAAAGAAACTAGTTAGTTGAGCAAGATAAACAACTGAATAATGAAAAAAAGCCTGTAATAGGTAAGAGTTACTAAAAGGAAAAAGGTGTGATCACCTGCCAGTCAGTTACACCAAGATAAGAGTTGCAGAGGTCTCTCAGAGTTCATTGCCATTTCCAGATTTAGTAATGGGATCCTTACAGACTCTAAAAACATTTCCTGGCGAGACTTCAGAGAATTTTAAGAAATTGCTTTTTGCCCAGCAATACTCACTGCCCAGCAATACTCACTGTATTCCACCTTTTTTCTTTTCCTCTTGTCCTTCTGCTTCATCTCATCTTCTTCTCCAACACCCTCTTCTTCTGCATCTTCATCCTCTTGCTGTTCTTCTTGTGATCCATAGAACACAAGACTTCCACGCACAGCCTTTTTCAGTATTTTCTTGTGTTTTGACCCACCCTTCACCACCAGCACTTTTCTCTTCAGGCAAGTACACCCAAACATACAGTCTGGCCTGCGGCAATGGGTAGGCTGACGTTTTTCCACTGCTAGACTGGCACATATACAACCCAGTCGACAGAAATCATTATTGCAAGGAGGCGCTCGCCGTCGTATTATTTTGTGGATAGGTTTGTTTTTGAGAGAAGCCTGAAAACGTTTCAGATAGTAAGTAAACACTTGAAATTTTAGCAAGATGAAATCAAG
>PPHD01025294.1:0-11814 GCA_002909625.1 Bambusicola thoracicus
AGAGCTATCTAATCAATTGCAATTCCTTGTTTTCTTTTGTTGACTGTCAGGATAGCTTGCTAGAAGTTTAATCACTGCTGGGTACAAGCATTACTGCAGTTGAACCCATGGCAGTTTTGCTAATGTTCCAAGGACTTAGAGATCCTGGATGTGGAGGAAAATAATATGCCTTATTGAATTATGTTTTTTTTTTTTTCATATTTCCATTTTTACAGTTTGGGAAAGGTTGAGTGATTCAAAAGAGGCAACCTCAATTTTTTGGCATTTTAAGGCTAGTGCTGTGTTTCTGAGGTATGCCAAGATAAAAGATATTATCACTGGTTGACAAACAAGAATATATATTAAATATATGTATCAGTGAGAGAATCACTGGATAATGACAGGAAGGTAGTGAGGTCACAGAATGCCAATCCAATTTCCAATGAACACTAAAGCTGTGTGTGCTAATAGATTTAAAAACCATGCCCTGTTAATTTTCTGTCTGGTTCTTCTAAATTAGTCATTTATCTAGATAATTATTTGTCCTCTGTTTTCAGTTTCTAAACATCTGTATAAGGTTTAGATTGCAACAGATGCCCATGATGTTTATTAATACAGAGGGAACGTTTTCTCTGTATCGTTTTACTTTGGTTTCCTTCAGAGATCACAGAATTGCAGGGGTTGGAAGGGACCTCAAGAGATCAAGCCCTGTCCTACACCAAAGGATTGGCCTGGAGACCAAGAAGATCAAGAACCTGAATATGTATTTATTCTGTACAGTTCATTAGCTTGCAGGATTTATAGTTAAGCTGTGTGTTACACTAAACAGATTGATCCGTTGATGTTTCACTTGCTCATTTTCCTAGCTACTACGTTTCTCATTGTCACTAGGCCCACTTGATATCTGGAAGTGAATTTGTATGTACTGATTAGATATTAGTTCCTGATCCTTGGGGTTTGGACTCAGTGATCTCTGGAGGTCTGTTCCATCCCCTACAATTCTGTGATCACTGACCTGTTTCTTTTATGCAGTTCAAGGCAGGTAGATTCTGTTTTTATTCTTTTTTCTAGGGATTGGCTGATCAGTAAGCCAATAATAGTAGCTTTAGCTTTCAATTTTAATTGGTTTGGCTATTGAACACAATATAAGCTAGTTTGTATCTGACCAAAACAATTTGAACATTGTTGAAGTGTTAAACAACTGTACTGAGGACATTTGGTCATCTCTTCCTCTCTGTATTCTTGAGAAGGCATATCATGGTTTTACTAATATCAGGTATGGCAGGAGAGTTCTTAGCCTTGCTAAGTGAACACTGGCATTACCAAGCTCTTTTAAGGCTGACTTTGTGTTTGTGGCAGTGTAAGCTTAAACCAGTCTGAATATTTCTGTATTGGTAAATACTACTGTCCGTAGGACGATTAAGAGCATGCTGTATATAGATCTCAATTTTAGTGGCTTTTTATTTTCCTACAAAGGCAACTTGCTTCATTTTATTTTTAACAGGTTGAAAAATGGAGAAAGGTAGCCCTGTATTTATCTACTATTTCTGAAGCATTTTCTCAAACAGGTCTTAATCTTTCTTCTCTCTCCTACATCTTCTTAAAATCAATAATTTACATGTGGACTGAATTTTTACTGTCTGACAGGGAAGATGCAAAGCAGATTTCTGGCCTAATATTCACAAAACAAATGAACAAAATCCAGTTGTCATTTAAGTCGAATAGGTTCTATATGATATATTTATTTATATATTTCAATGTAAATAGTTTGTGGAAAAAACAGCATATATAGATGTGCACAACCAGATTTGATTTCTGGTTTTCCAGATTTGATACTGGACTGTTCCAGTGTCAGTACTTTCTTCTCACTCTTTTTGAAATGGTCAGGGTATCCGGTATTTTTAATGTAATACAGTACTTTTTTTTTTTTTTTTTAATATATAGGAAGCAGATTTTGAAAGATTAATCAGGTTATACTTCTAAGGATGTAATATTCCTTAAAGTTTATTAGCAGAGGATAATAGAATCACTGCATCATTAATGTTGGAAGGGATATCTTAAGATCATCGAGTTCCCTCTCCCAACAGGACACGGGAGAAAAACAAGATTTAAAAGGTTGAGGGTCGAGGTAAGGGTGTGGGGATCACTCACCAATCACTGTCATGAACCAAATAGAGTTGACATGAGGGAGATTAACATAATTTGTTGCCTATTAATAGAGTAAGATGGTGAGAAAGAAATAAATATAGAACTCCTGTCTTCTGACCCTTTTGAGTTTCAACTTTACTCCAACTCTTCTACCTCTTCCCCTGTCCTGAGCAGTGCGGGGATTTGGGGGTTGTGGTCAATCTCTAACACTTTGCTGCTGCTTCCTCCTCACACTAATCCCCTGCTCTGGACGGGGTCCCTCCATGGAATATAGTCGTTCAGGAACTGTTACAGCGTGTCCCTTACCATGGACTGCAGTTCTTCAAGATCTGCTCCAATGTGGGTCCTTTCCATGGAGTATGGCCCTTCAGGAAGATATTACTCCATCCTGGATACTCTATGAGGCACAGTTCCTGCCAGAAAACCTGCTGTGCTGTGAGCTGGAGTTTCTGCCAGAAGCCTCCACTGCAGTGGGATTTTCTATGGGCTTCAGTGTGTATGTCTACTGTTATGTGGCCTTCCATGGACTGCAGTGGGACAGCCTGCACCTCCATGGGCTTCTCTTGGGCTGCAGGGGAATCTCAGCTCTGGTGCCTGGAGCACCTTGTGTCCTCCTTCTGCATTGACCTTGCGGGCTGCAGGGCTGCTTGGCTCACTTCTTACTCCTCTCTTCCAGCTATTGCACAGTGGGCATTTTTTTGTTTGTTTTTATCCTTTCTTAAATACGTTGTTGCATGGGTAGAATCTCCCTCAGGTCCCTGGATAATATAAGGCCCTGTTTTCAACAGAAGGTTGGACCAGATGGTCTCCAGAGGTCCTTTCCAATCTAAAATTTCCTATGATTCTGTGAATCTGTTTTCCTCTGGTACTCAAACAAATATGGAGAAACAGACTTAGCAGGCTGTAGTACTGCTAGCAGTTTCTAGGGATGAGTCCTGTGATCTGATTCATTCCTCAGAGCAAAATTATTGCACTATATTAAAAGGTAAACTAGGGGGAGGGCAGTTCAATAGAAAACAGTGCTTGACCTTTTCAATGGGGGGAAGTGCCAGCTTACCATGTAAATTTGAACATGACTGTCCAGTATCGTATCAGAAGTGTAGTTGCAGCAGCTGGAGAAACTCAGGACCAAAAAGGAATGAGGACTGAAAAGGCAGTGTGAATGGGTATAGTGTACACCTCACATACTGAACAGTTTAGTATAATGTGCATGCACCATGTTGATTGATACGGTTTGTATGACAGAACAGCTCTGACAGTGCAGGAAGCCTCTAGATTCTGAAAGTGTTGTCTGGTGGTGTTAGCAACAATCTTGTGTTATTGAGAGCAGGAGGAGGAAGTTCTTGAATGTTTCATAATTTGAATGATCTGAAGAAGCAGCCGGTGCTTCCTTAAATACCTGTGAAAAGGAGGAGGAGAAAATAAAGAGTTTGGAGTATTTTTTTACTACAGTCATCTGATCATATGAAAAAATAAAAAAGTCAATTTAAACTCAGCAAGGTTAAAGACCTTTCTCCAAATTGAAGAATTGTTTAGTTTATTTTTCACTGTTGCAGGGAAGTTGAAGTGCCTAATAGATGTGTACCTTAGTCATTCACCATCCTTGACATAGTGGTTGCTTTTCTTTCTTGGTATCTTCTTTTTCTCCTGAAAAGAATATTATTTCTGTCCTGAGATTGTTGTGGATCATTCCTGTAGCTAACTACAGCAACTACCATCATAATTTCTATGTTGAGAAGTTTTTTTTCACTGTAATCTATAAAGGAAATTGAAGGCATCTCTAAAATATCAATGCCATGTATTGTATTATGTGTACAGTATGTCAGATTCCATTTTGCAGTATGACCTGGAAAGGAAATTGTCAGGAAACCTGAGTCTGTGCTTTAGTGCGACTCCAAATATTGCTGCCGCCAATATCTGTTTTTATATAGTGCTTATATACATGTAGAATACTACCACCTTATGAAAGAGGTTTAATAATCTCTGCACTCTGGGCTTGACCATCCAAACCATGCATCAGCTGATTGTTCATGAGGATTGTGTTGGGGGTTGTGTCAAAGGTCTTACTTAAGTCCAGGAAGACAATATCCATCGTTCTCATTCTGGTTGTGTTATTGTAGAAGTTTATCTAATTATCAAGCATGATTTCCCTCTGTTGAATCCCTGCTCATCATTACTCCTGATGATTTTCTTGCTATTCCTGTGCCTGGGAATGGTTTACAGGATGAGCTGTTCTGTTATGTCCCCGGGGTCAGAGGTGAGGCTTACTGGGCTGCAGTTCCCCAAGCCCTCTTTCATGTCCATTTGAGGATGGGAGTGATGTTTGCTTTTCTTCACTCTTCAGGCACATCTCCTAGTTGCTACAGTCCCTCTAGAATAACTCAGAGAGGCCTTGCAATGAGGAATGTGAGATTATTTTGCCTTAAACATGACTAGTATTTTCCCTTCAACAAGAACATTGCATAAGCTACAGAAAATATTGTCTCAATATGTAGAATTTTCTCTATCCAGATTTTGGTTATCCCAACTAAAGAAAATAGATTGCTTTGTGCCATTGTCTGCTTAGCCAGCTGTAAGCCCTATTGGACAGATTGCATGGTATACTGATTAATCATACAGGTTCTGAGTGGTTAGTGAAGTGTGTAATGATGTCCATAGCTTCTAGTGCATTGTAGAAATGCCATTGATCAATATAATCACACAATCTGTAGTGTCTCTTGCAAAATAAATTGGGACTACGGGGGAAAAGTGGTGTAGTCCCTGAAAAACTGTGACAGCAGTACACAGCTGTGCTGATTTTTGTGGAGGCTTAAATTTAATCCGGGGATTTGAGGCTTTTTTTTTTCTGTATGATAAATTTGAGGGTCTGTATTTCTGCATGTGATTTAAAGTGTTTCTTCCATATCCCACTGTCCAACGACAAAAGGCAGAATAGCCTGATGAATTGTGACAAGCATCATGCTGTTTTTAAAATGTTGCTACATCAAGCTGTCAAATACTAAAAATTTTATGTACTACTCTTATAGCTGGATATAATTTTTTTTTAATATATAATCTCCACTGGTCAAATACTGTCTGAAAATATGGACTGTATTTGACTCTCATATCAGATTTTTTATGTAATAATTCTGCCATAGAAATGATTTTTTAATAGTGTGTCCTGAACTGTTAGCAACATCTGCTCACTGCTTTGAAGCTGTGTAAATTCAGATTGCAGAGCAGCGTGTGTTCCTATTTCTTTTCTTATGAGTGAGCTTTTCTTCAGAGCAATAAAGTAATTCATTTGCTTATCATTACTGCTCTATTAAAATTCCTGTAAATATTTTTTTTTTCAAATCTGCAGGTAGTAGCTCAATTCCAAATTTCTTTCGTATCATGAAGCGACAGTTTACTGAGACAGAGTGGCATGTAATCAAGTCTATGAATAATGAGTGGATGCAGCTGGATATGTTTCATCGACACTGGGTAACACATTTATTTCCTATTTAAAGACTACAATACTACAACCCGTAAACTGTTTAGTATGTTTTGTTATTCTTTTCATTATGAGAAAACTGTATACTTTTATAGTTTCCTGATCATATAGAGATCGTCTGTTTAACGTCAGACTATCATAATGCAGTTGATATTTCTAGAAGGATTTATAACTTGTTTTAAACACAAACTGAGAACAAGCTAAAAGATTCACATCTGGATGCTCATTTTTACACAGTGAGAAAAGTAATAACAATGCAGGTAACTTTTCTCTTAATAACTGTGTCAGTCTACTGTCATATTAACAGGTAAAAGCCTTTAATTTATTTGACCTACAGTGTCTGCTTACAAATGATGTTTATAGAGAAGATAAATTGAAGCAACCAGTATGAACAATGAGTATTCTTAAAACGGTGCTCTGTCTTTTAGGCCCTAAAAGAAAGCTTCTTGAAGGCTATTGGAGTTGGGATTGGTTTTAACTTGCAAAGAATTGAATTTAATGTGTCCCCATTGCAAATGGAAATAGGGAAGGTGTATAATGAGACCCAGATGCTGTTGGACGGAGAAAAAGAGGAAGAGTGGACTTTTGAGGTAAGAAGTCTTCAAACTTTTTTTTTTTATTTGCATCGCACTTTTTAATTGCAACTTCACACCTTTATTCTATATAACTACATTGAAAAGATATAGATTAAAATATAGGGTATAAATCACTGGCATGTAAAACATTTTTGTTGACCACAAAATCCTCCTGCAACGTACATTCGTTAGAATGGCTTCTTATATTTTTCCATTCCTGTAGTATCGTTCTGGCACTTGAGGACATTCATCCTAGGCCATGCTAGACGTTCAGTGAGGTGTATTCAGACCTGACTTGTGAATAGTTTAAAAAATTTTGGAATTCATCCAAACCTGGATATTCTGTGATTTTTATGTACCAGTTGGCTGAGAATGAGACTGGTGATATCTAATGCCATTAGTTAGCATTTATGTTAAACACTTGAAATGGAGGCATTGTCTTCAGCTCTTTGGTTGTGTTTTTCTTGTTGTTTTGTTTTTGTTTTTTTTTCCCCTCACCTGCTTGAATGATCAAGAAGCAGTGTGTTTATGTAGGTTTGGTTTCAAGAGGTACTCACTGGTCGCTGTGTGTTGGAATGGGCTGATGCAAAAAACAATTGCCTTTACTTAATTGGAACATCCTTTTTGAGCTCAGTCATCTGAGTGTTGGGTTTTGTCTTTCCTAACGTTTGAGGGTTTTTTTTTACTTGTTTTTTTTTTTTTATTTTTCTTTTCTCCTTGAAACTTATTGAGACTTAACACTAAAACATCTGTAGGGGTGACCAGTGGCCATCTAATGTTTTAAAGGTTAAGGAGAGGAAGAACTGATACTATCATCTCACAATATTTAACCAGCTAAAAAAAAAAAACCTCACAAGTGCTCCAGAAACACTTTCGATCTGTCACTGAAAAGTAAAAATGGAAACAACAATGTAACAACAATGTGACTTTAAAGTTGTCAAGAAAGGGATTTTTGTTCCCATCTGTCCCTGTCTCCGTCTTCTCTAAGACTGTGCAGCATGTCTGTAGCTGACTGGAAGTTCCAAGAATATACGCTTTGCAATTCTATTTGAGAAAACAATCAAGTGTGCTTTCCATTTTGAGTAATCAGCTTGCAGTATACGTGAAACATTACATTTTGCAAATATCTCTATATTGTTGGACGTGACTGTTCTGGTGGAGCTTGTCTGAATGACCAGTGTCTGGTGTATGCTCGTTTTACGTAGCATACACAGTACATGTATGGTATGTGTGTAGTGAATAAAAAAATTAAATATACCATAAGTTGACTTGTAGCAGTAACACTTAACGTGTTCAGAGTTCATTCCATTCAGCACCTCTGGGCACATTTGGGTTTCTGTTATTTTAAAATCTACCCACATGAAATCCGCTCTCATACTTATATTGCCATGGTCTCTATGATTTGAGCATGTCATGAAATCCTGTAGTGGGAATTACAGACTGGCAAGCAATATCCTAGGACAGATTGTGACACATCTTGTAATACAACTGTTTTCTGCGTTAATGCTAACTGTACCATTGTCACAGAAGCATTTATCTCTTCTGATTAACTTCTGAAGCTCCAAATTTTGATCTTTGAAGGCATGCTGATGGTTGATTGAATAAAGTAGCTCAGAGATGATGATGTAGATAGCTGCCTGTAGTACTGAAATGTTTTATAATATTATATTTTTCTTTTTGTCTAAGACGTGCCTCCTCTTCCATGCTTGCCCACTACTTCCCAAGAGCACAGCCTTATAACTATGCAGGCTGTATTATCTCAAAGACAGGATTTATTATCAGGTTTCATTTAAAATACTAGCTCTGCTGCGTATAATTTCATTTAAATATCTACATTAATTAAAATGAAATGGAAAGAAAAAAAAACAAACAGTTCTTCAGTTATCTGTCTCCAGACTAAAATTAAGAGTCACTATAGTTTAAAAGAAACTTGGGAGAAGACAACATGCTGTACCCATTTTCTTACTTACAGAATTCTTAATTTTGTTTGAACATTTGGCCTTGAGCCAAACTCTTGAAATAACTTTAATAACTGCAAACACCAATTTTCAGAGATCTGGGGGGGTCACCCAGGAGAAATCACTGAGAATTACCTTTAAGACTCCTATTACTGATACAGTGTTATCCTTGTTTTCTCTTTTGTCCTGAGTTTACTTGAGGGGACTTTTTTTGTCAGATAGATCACTTTTACTTCTCAGATCTGTATGGTAGGAGATGATCAAAAACTGGAGCCTTGCTCTCTTCTCATAGTTTGGATTCTCTTCCTTTAACTTTTAAAGAGAATCTAGCTTACCAACAGTAGAAGATAGTTTTAAAAAAATAATTATTTATCAACTTAAGGTATACAAAAATAGTCTGAAATCTCCTCTAAAGAATGCCATGTCATGTAAAAACAGCAACTTAAAAACATAAGGACTTGAAAAATATTTGCTGCCTCATAGTTTGCAAGCCGAAAAACAGGTCAAGAGAAATACTAGTGAATCAAATTAGAGGAACATGCATTTTGAATTTGTTCACATTGTAGGTAGAATTTCCTGTTAACATAATTTTTTTTCTATTTCATTGTAAATACAAAATATATCTTGTTGTATAGTTGCCTTTTTGCTATCTTTACCTGAGGGTTTAGTTTTGTACTTTTTCCTTCTGCCACTCCTCATGTATTTTTGAGCTTGGGTAGAAAGCGGTATCTCAGGAACATCTTGTTAATGATAGATTGACTTAGTTTTAGGTGTTTGTTTCAGATAGTTCTCTAGAGATTATTTCTCCCATTCCATTTAACTGTTTTACTGTATTTTTTGTCCTATCACCTCCAAAACTTCATTTAGAAGTATAAATCAAGTTTCAACATATGTCTACTATGTTCGCTAAATGAGTAGATTGCTCTGAAAGTAATGCATCCTATTTATTTATATGGAAATTACAACAGATGCAAAGAGGACAATAACACTACTTGATACAGAAATTTCTCAGCTACAAAACACCGATTTTCAGTGCAGTCACCACCATTACCTCTGCATTTTCACCAGTGATGAACAAGAGCACCACCCACTGCCTCACTGTGCTGACTTCCACTGTTCGGTCTCCATAAATGGTCAGCAAACACTGATGAATGTCAGTGGAGGACAGTTTTTCCACATGGAGGAATTCAGTTCTGCACCTTATACACGTTTCCATGTCAGACTGTCCCTCTGCTGCCATCTGTCACACAGCAACAACATGTAATGACATACTGGTGGGAAGGTTTGACCTCTACTGCTGTACAGTCAACATCCACCTGTGACTCTGTGAGCCAGCATCATAAAGCACAAGGCACTGCTTTCGGAGCAACCCTCATATGGTTTGTTTGCAATAGGCAGTGCACATGTGGTTCCTTTTAGAGTGAGAAAAAAAAGATAATTTCTTTAGTAAAAATTAAAATGGAATAATCCGCTGAAGTGTGGTACAGTATTTGTGTCAGAGTGTCAATTTAGGATGACACAGGTCTGCTACAGATATATGTGGAAAAAAAAATCCTGATTAATGATGAATCTTAGTGAAGTGCATTTGTGACGTTTTCTAATCACATTTTGATACAGCTAATTGGGAAGAGTGGTCAGATAGCAGTTACTGGAGCCTCTGTTAAATAATTCTTTTTTTGTTCCCTACCTCAATTTTCATAGAATCAGTACCCAGGGAGCACCCATTCACCCTAAACTTCAGTCACTGTTTGAGAATCACCTAGGATCACTGCTGCTACACAAATAATTCACTGTGTATTTTGATAGCAAATACTTGCTTGGTTTGCCTACACACAAACATGTTACTTCCAAAGTGAGATTACCTGGATTAATTTGAAGCATTTTTAGTAATTGCTGTTAGAGTGCAATAGTAATGGAGTCTTCCACCCTCAATAAGAGGAGTTTGTTCTGTTGTATTTTGAGGAAAAAAAAACAGGAATTTAAGCTTGTTTCCAAGATTAGCTAATCCACCTGGATTCAGACAGCAATCAGTTCTGCTGCCTGTGAAGGTGCAGTTTACTCATAAATTGTCTGTTTTGGTGATTCCAGACTGATCTGAATCCCAGACACGTCATTCTGATGAGCCTTTGAAATGAGGTAATTATAAGTCTCATTGTGCCTTTAGTTGGTTCAGAGAAAAACAAATTTTTGATCTATTATATGTTCTCTGTTTTATAGACAGGAATCTTAACAAAACCAGAAGAATTTCTGTACTGTTTGTTTTGTTTCCAGTACTGCTTCTGTTATCGTTTAGTCATCCATTTTTATGTAAGAAGTTGGATTTAATTGATAAGACTGTGTACAGATATCTCCAGATGAATATGAAACAGATTGATATGCTGTTTTTTGAGCATGTCTATGCTGCATTAACTTTACACTGTAAGGGTTCTGGTGGCCATTAGCAGGAGCCATGAAAGATATGTTTGTTTTGGGTTTACATTTCTCTGAAGCAATGAAGATAAAATGTAGGGCATAGTTTGTTACATTTTATTAGAAGATGCTGAAAACTGTTTTCTGACCTCTAATGCACTGAGGATATGTGAAGTAAATGGGAGGGAACACTCTGAATTAATTATTCATTAAGAGGTCTCTGCAGAAGAATGGTCCCCCTTATCTAAAGAGTCGCTTCCAGTTAAATGCAGCTTAGAACTGACAGAAAATGTTTTTGTTAACTGTATATCAGAGACTTTACATGATGTATGTTTATAGTTGCGTCAACAAGAAGTAATATATCAATTCATGTCAGAAAAAAAACAACTTCTGTGTACTTTACTGAGAGCTATAACAGTTGTTTTCAGTCATTTGACAATAGATGTAGGCTGCAATGTGCTGAGCTGTGTGCAGTCTCATCAGTCTTTGGACATTTGGACAGGCAAAAAATAAGAAGAGAGCAGGAAGGAAGTAAAGTGATTAAAAAGTGAACATGATCATTTTTCTTCAAGACAAGCACAAAACATTGCCACTATAGAACTCTCCCAGTTGTTTGCCATCACTTCTGCTCCCACACCAGCACCTATTGGCCAAGGCACCCACAGCTTTGACTGTAAAGTGCCCCAGCCTAATGGTTCTTCTACATGTGAGTAAAGCAGATACTGCCTTAACTGAGCTGGTTGTATATCCAGTGCTATTGGGGAATCACAGAAGAGAGGACATGATGTTTTCTTTCTGTAATTATAGTGTGATAGTATTTCCCAGAGAAGTGGAAATGGGAGGTTCAGTCATACCTCCCAGGAGGGTATCCACGCAAGTAGCTGATTTTCACGTTAATGGTAACATCTAGATTGTTTTGTTTTGTTTATACATTGCATTCTTCCTATTCTTGATTTCCATTTTAGAAAGTTTGCACAGGTACGGTATGGAAAATTTTTGATAAAGAAACAAGGAAAACATTTTCCTCTTTATTAAAACAGAAACAAAAACCAGGATTATGACTTGACTATAAAATCAACATTCAGAAACCATACATAAAAGCAGTTTCTTCTGAAATGAATTGCCTATGATGAATTCTTAGCTGTTCTGGGGTGTGGGGAACTTTAAAATAAAATTGTTAAATATAAATTATATTAAAGTATTGTTAATAGTATAATTTAATAATAATTATAATAAAGTATTATTATCAAAGCATTATTATAAATTATAC
>PPHD01025296.1:0-11812 GCA_002909625.1 Bambusicola thoracicus
CAGAGCCCCATGAGAATCATTCCAATGGATGCTGACAGTTTTGGATCAGATCAGTTTGGATGTGATGAATTGAGTTTATCTGTCTGTAGCTTATCAGAGATAAATGTATTGATATCAACTAATTGGGGTGTAAATCATAGCACCAGTGGCACGATGTTCACTGTGTTCTTCTCTCTGCTAAGCAGGGCCATAGCAAGTCCCTTTGAAAAAAAAAAATAGGTATCAAATTCAATTGCCCTGGACTTTGCTGCCTTATAATCAGGTGCCATTACCATCACTTTCCATCCTTGCATTTTCAAAGGATCAGTGTAGCACAAGACCTACAGCACCAGTATAACAGCTTCCTTTCAATTATCTCTGCCTGAAATAAAAGCGAAGCCTTCTGGGCAAACAAAACGTGACAATAGTGACAACTCTCTTGCCAATGTCATAGGAATGTCAGCCCTGCACCCTGCTCTGTGCTGGCCGAGTCTGCCTTTCCCAACAGCCGGGGCAGTAGTGCCACTGTTCTTAACCTGCAGGAGAGCCACACGTGGACTGACAGCTTCTGATCAGCTCCAGACAACCAGGCCCAGCTGGCGTGCTTGGCAGCAGCTTTCATCTCTCCCTCTATTGCATAATCTCAAGGTCTTGCTTAACGCATGTCAGTGAAGTATGGGAAATTTGGGTTTCAAGGACAAATCTCAGCAGCTGAGTAGCAAGATGAGATTGACTCATAGGCATAAAGTCTGTCAGAAGAGACAACTCGGGTTTTTAAATATTTTTGCTCAGTTTTGAGCAGCAAACAGTATAGAGGAAATGAGACTAGTAAGGTTTCTGCTAGTGGTATTTTACTTCTGCTCCTTTTTTTCCCCCCTAAATTTTCCTATTTTCCAAAGCTACATCCCTAACTGGCTGTTTAGACTGAAGTGAGAGGTGTATTAAAAATACATAAATAGTAGATCATCAAGCAGAGTATATGCAAAATGGTAGACTTTAGAAATATTCACTGCTAAAAGCTCAGCTGTTAAATGTGTTTTGGTAGGCAAGAAAGACTCTGCAGCTTTTTTAGGCATGAGGAAATCCAAAGGATTACATCAAATCATGTTACAGGCACTGACAGATACAGGCTTTCCAGCAAAACAGCTGTCACTAAAAGCTCCCACAACTGCTTAGAATACATGGCTCCAGCCTCCTTAAAACCAAAACCATGGGGAAAAAGGGAGTACCTTCAAACTATACTCTAACTTCAGAACAGAGGTGGGGCTCCAAAAGCAATGCGAGCCACTTCTATACCTGTGGTAGCCAAAGACCCAGAGGCCACAACACAGCCTCCAACAAGCTTGCATGCCTTAGCAGTGACTGCAGCCTTACACGTATTTTCAAGGAGAGCACTCACTGCTGCATGTTCATATCTCACTTAACAGCCAGGTGTTCTGGACACAACATAACTTCCTACCTTCCAAATGTTGATGCTGTCTGAAATAAAGGCGGTAACCACTGGAACAGCGTCCAGTACCAATACAGCAGCTGAGGTGCTGCTGTGTCCCTTCCCTGGGCAGCTGTTAAAGCTGTGCCCACACATCTCATAATGCAACAGCAGTCTGTCACAGCCATCAAGGTTTTGCTGTTCTGTGGGACAAATAGTGCAAATTGTTTACAGAGATCATTTGCATGTATGGCCAATATGCAGCAGTGGCTGAGACAGGAGGGCTGCTTCAATCCAAGCTCCATGGGCAGACAGGCAGAGCTTGAGGTTGTACAGGAGGGAGCATCTCTGTGCTGGGGGAGAAAAAGGGAGGCCAGCATCAGGAGTGGCTGGGCTGGGTCTATGGAATGTTTCTCCATAGAGCTAGGAGGGCATGGGATGGTGAGAAATAAAAGCACTTGCTCCAGGATACATACAGAGATGACAGAAGGAAGTGTCACCTCCAAACCAGACTTGTTGCTGAACTTTGGGCTGCCCTCATGGCCTGAAGCTGATCAACTTTGATCCAGTGTTCATGTCATTATATGGCACAGAGGGAAGTACCCTCACATCTAATGAGACTTAGTGACCCTCAGTCCTCAAAGGTATCTTTCAGACCTGGTGTCCCTACGTTATGATAACAGTGCTGCCAACTCACATAGTTCCCAGCTTCATTTCTGGCATAATATTTGCACAGTAATACTGACAAATACATATTAATGCCTCTAAAAGCCATTTTCACAGGAAATACAAGACAGAAGACAGGTCTAGTTGTACTCATCTTAAATCTTCCCTGTTTGTGCCTTGCCCAGAGAACCTGCACCACTTACCAGCAGAAGGGTCCCCTCTCTCCCTGCCCCTCTGAGGTCAGTGCTCTCAAAGTCTTTCTTCTGGTCCTTCCATTTGGCTACTTGGCGAACCCCAGAGGCACTTGCATTGATGGTGCAGGATTTAGCACTAGATCTGTCACTTATGGTTAAGCTGCTGCTGGGCTAAGCTCCCTTTTTTTTTTTTTTTTAATCCCGAGTGGTATTTTCTCTTTGAACTTCATGAATTCATACAGCGGTTTATCCTTTCAAGTATCTCTAAAAATTCTTCATAGGATCTACAGCACAGGCAGAGCCTTTTTGTGAGAGAAAGACACGGCAGGTTTCCACGCGTCGCAGTCACTGTAACGTAGCCCACTGCCTCACTAAGGCCACTAACATTACATTAATTATATGGAATAGAACTTACCGTTAAGAAGCTGTGGCCGTTCGATCTGATAGTCAAGCACACCATCAGAAACCTGACTGCTCACAACAAATCAAAAGTTTCATTATGCCCCACCACATGCCTTCATGTATTGAAAGAAGAAGGAAAGAAAAGCCACAAATTGCAAAGGAATAATTATCTTTCTACTAGCTTACTTTTAAAAGGAAGATAAGAAAAACCTTAGTGTAAATGCAAACAGTGATCATAACACGGAGTTTCCAGGACATAAGAAATGCAACATTCCTTTGGGAAATGTAGGAGAGCATTACAAGGGGACAAATATTCTATCACATGTAATACACCCTTCAAAATGTATGTCCTCCATGAGGAGGCCTGCCTAGCCCATGGTGCAGAGAAGTGAACTAACGAGCTGCATTTAAGTTATCAACCTTGTACAACATTTATCTTTTACAGCGCAAACAACTTTCACGCAGTCGTCCATAATAACGTCAGTCTCATATGACTACTTTAAGCAGGGGTTAAGCAAAAATTAGTGAAGTGTCTTTTAGAGTAGACTGATGACACCTTCAAGAACACTGATTGCTCTTAAATCTCCTGTAGCTGTCTGGAGGAACGGGAACCACAGAAATAATAACTCTAATATGATGGTATTTGACAGTATGTATCACCTTTCATTGCAGAAGGTTACACAGAGCAGGGCGCAATCAGTTCAACTTTCAATATGCCTGTCTGCAGACTTGAAACATGCAGCAACTCACTGGCCTCTTCCCAGTGCCAGCACTTAACTGAGGACAAGTATATTCCTACCTCAGCAGACTCAGCGATGAAATGGAAATCAGCGTCCTACTATCTGCTGGCATAAACAGATACAGCCTGACCCTGCTACTTTTAGCATACCGGTCTTTGCCCTGTAAAGGTCTCCTCACATGTCTTTCTCATGTAAATAGTCCCAGAAAAGCCACTGAAAGATGAGTCCTGCTCTGTCAGGTAAGGAGAAGAAGAACTACGCTGGAGCGCGTGCTAATTTTCAATACCACAGTGCCATATTTTTCATCTGATTACTTGTTTTGGGTTGCATTTCTTTTTCTTCCCTTCTCTCTTTCCTTTCTATTGTTTTCCTTTCTATTGCTTTCTTCTTTCCTTCTACCTTTTGCTTTTGCCTTGTTTTCCTCCTCCTTTCACACCTAACTTTTCTCCATCCAACCCACCATTTTTCACAGTCCTCCTCCATCCAGCCCTTCGTTGCCTTTGCCCTTTCCTAGTCCTTTGCAGGACAACACCGGAGTCTTTTGTGAAGTCCCTGAAGTTTTGTGAAGCAGCTGAATGCAGGTGATAGGAAAACTAATAAAAAATCACATGAGATTTAAAGGCTATGTTCACCCTAGCCTGTGCAGAAAGGGAATGGTAAACGTGATCCCTTCCAACCCCTACGATTCTTTGATTCTGTATTCATTCTGTTCTGGAGCGCCCAAACTAAGAAGGACATGGAGCTGCTGGAGCAGGTCCAGAGGCGGGGGCTCTTCAGCCTGGAGAAGAGAAGGTTCTGAGGAGACCTTATAGTGGTCTTCCAGTGCCTGAAGGGGGCCTACAGGAAAGCAGGGGAGGGATTTTTTATAAGGGCACACAGTGACAAGACAAGGGGAAATGGTTTTAAACTGAAAGAGGGTAGATTTAGAGTAGATATGAGGCATAAACTCTTTACTGTGAGGGTGGTGAGACATTGGAACAGGTTGCCCAGGGAGGCTGTGGATGTCCCCTCCCTGGAAGCATTCAAGGCCAGGCTGGATGGGGCTTTCAGCAACCTGGTCTAGAGGGAGGTGTCCCTGCCTATAGCAGGAGGCTGGAACTGGATGATCTTAAAGGTCCTTCCAACCCAAACCATTCTATGATTCTATGATCGTGTACTAGGTATACCACAGCACTTCTACTGCAAAAAGCTTTGTCTTCTGAAAGCTAGATCCTAGGAAGTTACCTCATTATGCCCCTTCTTCAAAATGTTCCCACTGCAGTCTTGCCAGGGGGATCAGCCCCCACCAAAAGCCCAGTCCCCTCTGTTGGGCCAGATGGCCCTACCTGGCCCTACAGACCTATCTGCACTGCTGGCTTACAAACCACCAAACTTGCAGTGCCCCATAGCCAGACACAGAAGGCAGCTACTGCGCTGCTTCACCTGGGAGTCAACCAAGCAGTTGTCATGCCTCCAGGTTAAACTGAAAGGGATTTCTTACCCCAAGAACTTCTGCTCATCTGTCTAATGCGAGAGTCCTCGAATCATAAAGCTAAATCTCTACTTTTATACTGAGTGAAAAAAAAAAATAATCCAATAAATTTCTAACCATATGGATGATGAAGACAGCTCTGAAGGAAGTAAACTGCTTTCAGAGCTCGTTATGAATTTTGCCCAAAATCACAGATCCTTAGTTTGCCCTGTGGAGCTTAAGGAAAACTGTGTCCACAGACCATTCAGAGTTTTAAGAGGAGCTTCCAGCTGAGGATGCGATGCTATTCATCTTGCAATCCACTACTGCTCTCTCCTAATGTGAGCTGGACTTTCAACCAAGTATCTGTGTGACCTGAAACAGCAAGGCCAGGCAATTCTCTGGCATGATAAAATTAGGCTGAGGTGTCAAGAGACACAGGCGTCTGCAATCCAATCCCTCCATAGACAAGTTCAAGTCGCTTTGCTTTCCTATGGTCCTGCAGAGATGCAACTAACATTGAGTTCTTCGAAGGACTGATGCAGGGCAATGACTGCTCAGCCTGCACACCTGTGGCAGCTGACTGCCATGCATGGAAGGGGCCTGGCATTTACTCACCAGCTAAGCACACCCAGATTTTGGAAGCATTCAGGCTAGTACCTACAGAGGAGGTTTTGTTGCATTCTGTCCCATAACTGATTTCTGTGCAACTCTCGCTCTGCAAAGTATCGCATACCATAATTAATTCAAAATGAAAAGCATGAAATGCATAGATTTGCACTGATCTCAAGCTGTAGTGAGCATCTTGGTAGAATCTGAGCCGAAACAAGCTTCAAGCGGGTTTGTAAAGGGATTTGCTGCAGTAAAGCGTCATTCTCCACATTCTTGGTTATAATAACAAGGGTGCCTGGATTCAAAAGACTAAATAGCCTCCTTTGTTTATTATATAATCTGCCAAGCAGCAAACAGAGAGTAACAAGGAAAGCACAGATCCTCTCGGAGCAACTCTAGCACCTCCCCTCCTCAAAAGAAGTATCTTTAAAGGCTCTTGGTTTTAGAGCCGTCTTCCACTTGGACATCTTTTTCCAAATTGAAAAGATCCCAATTTATTGTGCCTGTACGTACAATATCTATATCTACGCATACGTATCTGCTTTGCTGGCTGCCCACATTCAGGCTCATCTGTTAGGCTGGCACACTGCCTGCTGAGAAGTTGGTCGGTCCGTTTCATTAAAGCGTAGCTGTCAAGCCGTGATGGGCTTTGGTGGGCCGCCAAGAGCTCCGCTTTCTTCAGGGAGCCTCGCCTCGCTGGAGTTTGTGTTGAACGCCACATGGCCACGCTCATTGACACGCATGCCAAAGCAAAGAGTGTTTCAAGGAGGAAAGAAAGGAGGAGAGCTGACTGCTGCTTCGGGCTGTGATCAAGACCTACTCTATGGCAGCGATTACGGGGGGACAATGATCCTGCAGCTGAGCACTGGCCAACCATCATTTAACTTTCACTCTGGCACCAATCAAGTACAACAGTGCGATTGTGAGAAAACTCAATAGATGCAAATTGCCGTTATACAGGACAATTTTGCGAGGCATAAGGACACAAACAAATGGCCTACAAAGACAGCTCCTGCGGGTACCGACGCCCATGAGGAACTACAGCTACCCAAGAACCAAGGGTCAAGATCAGAACAACATGCATCAGGTCCTAAACTCAGCTCACATCTTCCCAGACAGATCATACTACCGAGTTGCTCCCACGGTTCCCTCTTACGTTTCTGATAGAAGCTGAGCTTTCTTTCCTTGTAGTTTATCACTTGAAAACAGAGGTGAGTTGTGTTTTACTTTTGTTTTTAATCTTCTACACTCCAGAAAACGTTGCATTATCTTCTACTTTTCCCTCTCTCCGATGACCATTTTCTCACAACTAAGATGCACAAACTGCTCAACGTGGCTCTTCCTTCTGGATGTAGCCAAAGCTGCTGGAAGCAGCTCACCCATTCCGTGAGATGCCAAGGTAAACCAGTTCCACTCTTCTGCATAAACCAAGATGAACTGTTCAGCACGGTCTCATTGCTTTCACTGGACCTATTTGCCCATACGTATGACTAGCAAATTTTGGCACAACAGCAGGAGCTGCTCCATACCCCAGGAATGCCCCGAGGCCTTTTACTCAAACCAACACAGTCAAACTGCTCTATAGAAGAGTTTCAGCAGCTGGATGGGCCTTGAGTCCCACACTCCATTGCGAGTGGAGTTGACCAGCAGGAAGAAGTGCCAGCTGAGCTTTTGGAAAGCTGTGGCTAACACGGAAAGATTTCCTTTCCCCTGTTAATTTCCATCATGTCAAAAAAATCGTACGGTATGATTCTTACATCAAAAAACAGTTTATAGAAGTCGCTGTCACATCACATTTTAATTGCTGCTACCTCTTTAGACAACAAAGCCAAGGCAGAGTTTGTCAGCATCACAAAAGAAGAAAACCAAGCGCGCTTCTCAAGTCTGAATTTCATTGTAAATAAAATAAGCACAGACATCCAGACCGCTACATGAAGAAATTCCACATGATTCTTCTACTTCATTTCTGTGGCTCTCCACCCCTGGCTCTCCTGACATGTCTTCTAGCTAAGAAGATTTAAAAAACACTACCACCAACAAAAAAAAATTATTTGATTACTTTGCTTCTTGGCACCATTCTGATAGAGGATTTAACTGAAAAAAAAAAAAAAAAAAAAGAAGAGCCTTTATTTTTGTACTTTGTACGTTATAGGGTGGAATTCTGCTGTTGTAATCTCTGTTAAGTTGTAATTCCCCTTTACAAGCCGTCCTAGCTACACAGAGCATCCATATACAGAAGCAGCCTCTGTATAAGAGATGCAGGTGAGGATTTCCCTGCAGGTCCTTGCAGCACATGCACCAGCACGTGCACTGTCAGTGGTACTTCTCATAGAGTCAGCATACACAGAATGGATACAGGAAGAGATGACATCATACAATTAATAGTAACGGCTTTGAACAGCGGAATGGAAGAAGCACACTCTCCAGCAGGAACTGTGGATTTGCTGCAGATAAGTAGTAGAGCTGTTGTGATCTCTTTCTCTTCACTGTGAGGAGGAAAATACACCAGGTCTGGATTTTTGTCATCATGAATGAGAAAAGGATCTGGCCCCACACATTTCAGCCATGACTACCCTACGTAGTGGGGAAAACCCTGCTTCTGTAGATTTCAAGGGGACACGTTATCAGCTTGAAACTTCACCATGTTTCAGTTCTACTGTAACTGAACCCAAACGAGGTACATTTGAAAGTTTTTCTTAGATGTCTGCATCTCTACAGTTGAGATGCTCTTTTTCTCTGGAGCTTCCTAGTTTTGGTATCACTTCCCTCACCAGTGCAACTGGTCTTAGGCTTGTTGATCTCCACTCCTGGACACAAAGTCCATTGACACTTCCAAGTTCTTGCAAGTGGCTTTGCATTTCATCTCAACTGCTGAGACTGCTAAACACTCCACACTGGTATCAGGTTTTAATTCTCCACCTGAGACGTTCCAGAATGTATGCCTTTAGAGAATACAATAGGCATACCTGCTACCTTAAAAACAAATGAAGTGTTTATGCTCAATCAGAATTTGGGGGGGATTTAAGCATGAATTGCCACACCTTTCTACATGTTTCCCATGCATCACTTTCCAAACTGAAGGCACTGTGAGAACACTTTTTATTATTGCAAGGCCGTTAACGCTGCCTCCCAAAGCAGTGCAAATGCCTGTGGCGGTCACAAAATGGTGACTGGTTACATTCAAGAGATATAAAAATATACAGATCAATACCGTTCTGCTACGCTTTTTCAGACAAAAACCTCACGTATTTTTTTCCAACATACTCTCTCCAGTGGCTTTTGCAATGAAACAGGAGAGAGAGACGCTGCATTATACTCTTCCAGCCCATCATGGTTACTCCACACCTTTGCCACCTGCCTGCCCACCCCCCCACACCAGTCTTCAGCAAAAGCACAGCTCCGGTGCTGTTTGTGTCAGTGGGCAGAATTTCAAGCATGCTCCTAAATGATTATAAATGAAGGAATTTTCACGCTCTGTTAGCTTGAGAAGATGATGTTATTAACGATTACCATTCAAGGAAGCTCAGAGTAAGTGCCGAACTGAAGACACCTTTGACATAAGGCTTTGTTTTGCTTCTGAGAACAGCTGAGCGAGCAGTCTTAGCTCTCACTGTGTAACACTGTATTCGAGGCTGCCTCCCCTAAGAAACTTCATTTTCCTTAATTTAGCAGTAACATTGTTTTCCTCTGGAAACAGAAACAAAGACGTCAGTCCACAGCAACGCCCATAGAAGTAGTTTGGCACCGGCAGACACTGGAATGTACGAAGATGCAACGTTGTTCCTGCTCCTCTACTCCTGATCCACTTTCAGGCTCTAAAAATGCTGATGCAAATCTACAACGCAGAAAGTGAAAATAGAAGTATGAGGTCATACTACTGTTGGATTGGAGACAATGCAGGAAATGAACCTGCGTTGCCTGGCAGACCTGATTTCCTCAGCAAGTTTATGCACTGCAGTTCACCTTACAAATGCAACCAACAGCTCTGCGCTTCAGTAAGGAGTGGGATAAGCTCTGTAAAGAAGAGGCATCCCACGTCTGTGAGTTTTTCACTTGCTAGGCGCTCGCCTAGGTGCTCAATGAACGCAGCACACCCAGAACACGAATACAACGCATCAAAGCCACAGTCACAGGTCCGATTCATCCCTCCATCACACCCGCTTTGTGCCCCCAGGGCCCCACATTGCCAAGAATCCCCCCTCTCTCTCTCTCTCCAGGGAAAGCACAAGTCCTGCAGTCCATGTAAGGCCTCCCCTCAACTACAACCCCCATTTGCACAGCAGAACTGTGTGTAATATAACAACCGAGCGTAAACAGGAGGCGATGTTACGCCTAGAGAGGAACACCTACAACCAGTGTAAAGAACAACAGTTTAAAACACGGCCATTAGAAACAGCCTTGTGACAGCTTGTAATGGTCGGACTGGATGATCCTGTGGGTCTTCTCCAACCTTTGTGATTCTACGATTCTCTGACACCTGACGACATAAGGAAGCGCCCACCGCTAATAGCGTGTATACGCGTAAGCTAAGATTAAGACCACAGAATGAAAGAGGAGATTAGTCACTGGAACAAGAAGCTTCCCCAGAACGGTTCTCATTCCAGGATGGCTACTCGTGCTTTCCTCACCCAAAGCTGCTGAAACTGGAGAAAGAAACTTTCTGGGCAGCTCTAAGAGTGGCTTTGCCTAAAAGGACACACAGCGTTTGTGGCACCTATTGCTGACTTTCAGCTGGACAAATACCAAACACCACAAAAGCGTTTTTCTTCTCAGTTTCGCGTCAGTATATATTCATTGATTTCAGTGCAATTAGAACTGATTATTCGCCTGCCACGAGAGTTAGATCAGCGCCGGCCATTCAAGGCTGCTCCGAACAGGCTTACGCTGGGTAAAATGGATAGGAGGAGATCAGCTATTCTCTGCTCTGTGACAGCACACAACTGCAGACATCGGGGAAATCATTAAGGCAGCATTACGTCTTCAAAAGCCAAACAAAAAAAAATCCATTCTTCACCTTCCTCTAAACCTTAACAGACCGCTCTTCACTGCCTTCCCATGATGTACTCTGCGGGGCTTTTTTTTTCCCTGGTTTCCCATTGTAGAACCAGCAGGTTACCCCACCATACAGCAATCACAGCCACACGCTTTGCTTTCACTGTTAAGGTCTGAGGGGGGGAGAGCTGAGTCCTCCAGGGTTGAGTTGGCATAGCTGAGACATGGGCGCACATTCACGACAGCACTCCAAAGGCTGCCTGTGGGAATGGTTACACCGGCGGGAGGCACTTATCCCACGTACAACACGCATAAGTCACCCATCTGCTCCGACCACAGCACACGGGTGCCCGATTCGGTGCACTAAGCATTAACTTTGAACCGACAGGGGAGCCTTGGCGCACCAACAGCAGGGCAAAACCCAAAGGTGTGTCAGCAGCGCATTGCTTGGAGGAGCAATGGGAAGACAAGCTGGCAGCAGACGTGGCACTGCCTTTTGTCTCACGCTCACTTACTGTTGGGCAGCCAGACGCCAGGACAGCCCAACTACCCAGCACCCACTGCTCTCCAGCTGCCATGGCTCCACCAGCAGATAGGCGCCCAGCACACTCACCACCAGTGGGTACGTGAGAGAGGCTACGCCGCACGGGGATAAAAGTTAAAGCAGCAGCTCTGCGGTCACGGCAGGGTTAAAATACCGCCTCCAAGCCTTTATCCCCTCACTGCTGTACGACCGCTCCACTATGTCGACGGGAAGAGCAGCGTTTAGAAGTGAACAGAAAGTTACCAAACTTCCGACGTGAAGCCGTATTTAAAGCCCAGAAATACCGAGTTTGGGGCACCGCTTCAACACTTCTCCAGCTCTCCTTTCCACACCTCCGGGGCCACCGGCGCGCCCCGCGGTTCACCGCGCGGCACATTCCCCGTCCGATGCTTTCGATCTTACCTAAACGCCCCCCGCGCTGGGGAACGGAGGTGAACGCGGGGCTCAGCCGTCCCCGCAGCCGCCAACACGACGTAACGCCCGACTGCGGGAGCGCCGCCCGGGGCGTCGCTGCCGCTCACCCAACTTCGCGGCGGGCGTTCCGGGGCGCTCCCTCAGCCCGCGGGGCCACACGGCGGGCCGCCAGCCGGGGACGCGGGGGAGCCGCCCGCACCTCCCGCACGCACACGTATATGTCACACGCGCATCCGTGCGGCCGCGCGGCCCCGCTGCCCCCGGACCCGAGGGCGAGCGAAGCCTCACGGCCCCGCACGCCCCCACCCACCGCCGCCCCGCGCCCGGAGCCCCTCGCGGGGAGCTCCTCGCAAGGAGCCGGGCGCCCGCGGCCGCGCACAGGTGAGCGGC
>PPHD01025297.1:0-11812 GCA_002909625.1 Bambusicola thoracicus
CTATAGAGACTCCTTGCTCCTATTTCCTATCTTTACTATTGCCCTTCTTCCCTTCCCCATCACCCTAATTTATACCTATAAAAACTCCTTGCCTCTATTTTCTATCTTTTCTATCTCCTTTCTTCCCTTCCCCATTACACCAATCTGTAATAGCATCCGTCCTCACCTTTCTTCATCTCCCTTATTAGCATTTGTAATAAACTGGTCGGACCAACATCTGGACCATTGTTTCTTAATCTCATGCCGGGTATACATACATCAAAGAACTTCCTCTCCCTCCTATGAATTGGAGCGAGACAGCTTCTTCCACACACAGCCAAATGGATCTTACTTCTTCCTAATGATCTGTGATCTGCAAAGAGTATTTCATGTGAGCAAAATCTGAATGTCTGCTGTTAGTTGTCTTAGTTTCTTTCTTCCATCCTCACTCCCGGTGCAGTCACACCACACAGTCGCACTCAGTATGGTCTCACACTTTCTTGTAGTATCATTGGTGCTAATCTGGAAGAGAAGCATGGGGTGATAATCTGAGTTCTAGACATACCTTGTTAGCCTCTCTACAATGTCTCAGATCCAAGCATCTGGCAAAAAGCAAATCTCCCAGGGTAGCAAGCCAGATGAGCAGACAGTGAGTGACCTTTGCTCCCTACAGTAGGAGGTCTCCCATTATTCACACCTTCCTCCTTATGCTGCTGTGTTATTCAAGTTTAGCTAACTCAGGGACTGGGATGGACACAACATCTTATCTGCTACCAGGTCACCGATCCTATTCACTAGTTGCAGATATACTGATAGAGCAAGGGTTGTCTGTCTGGTGCCAGAAATCATGAGCTTCAAGTATTTGCCATCCTGTGAGTCTCCTGTTCACAAATCAGTAAGCACAGGCTCTGCTTGCTCCGCTTTCAGTGCAGATGGGATCTCAGGATGGCTGTTGTATACTATAGGTTCTCAGAGAAGATACAGCCAATCTCTTTCTCACCGTCACTGACTCAGTGCAGTCTGTTGGTCTTCCACAGATCCCATACTTGATGGCACAGACTCTTTCCAGTATTCATGTCCTGCAGGCAAGGAGCCCATCATTTCTGGCCCCAGAATCAGCTAGAGACCGCATGGTAGCTGCTGCAGTGGATGCTGGGGACTGTAGTATGTCACTAGTACTACTGAGGAGATATACGCTGTCCACAGTAGTTTCCTGTTTCCTTCTGCACAAACTGCTGTCCCTATGAAATACATACTAGGCATGGATTTCATGACAGGACCTCCCTAGAACTTGCTGCAATTATGTTGGCATTCTCTAATCAGAAGTTAGTTGGAATAAATGCTCAACATATGCTTTCATCTAGTTTCTGGAGAAACTGAAGAAACTGGAGAAATCTTTGAGAAAGGGTCTGAAATTAATATCCCGAACAGCAACAACAGTCACATACTTATAGTTCAAAATTGATTAAAATGGAACGACATGGTGTGAGAGTACTTGTGATATCCACCCATGATAGGCTAATAGAAATATGAAGGAGAGAAAAATACAGCACTGATCATTAAGAATTTTTACTGCTCCAGCAGGGCCAACAGCATTGCTTTAGCATTGCTAATCAAAAGTAGTCAGGACGTGGTGTAAAACCACTAATATTTACAATGCTTTTAACTTTTGTTTTGCTTTCAAAATCTTTCTGTCTTTTTATTTTCTATCATTTACTGTCTTACATGATAGTAACCTTCAAGAAATCAATTGTAAAAGCTAGGAAGATTTTGAATCTTGTTAAGTAATGCTAATTTGGTGTTCTCTCTTACACTAAAGTTTTGCCAGCATTTCAGTGTTTGTAGAGCAAATGAATAATTTCTAAACAGTGCCAAAGGGGCATTGTGTTAATTCTTTGAGAGAGAAAAGCCTGACAATTTTAGTATGCCTTAAGCATGATTGGTTTATGATAAGGTCTTTGTAGAAGCGCAATAAAGATGATGGCTTAGTTAAAATACTATCAATATACTTGGTTAGGAAATGAAAACTCCAGTGTTCCATGCATTATATTCGAATGAGCAAATCTTTCTATTCTCCCTTGAAGATTTTCAATGTATACAATGCCAAATCTTTTATGATTGTTTTGTTTTTCACATCAGTGTGAATGAACATAGAAATACTGTTGAGATTAAGAGTGAGTCCTCTCTGAAAGAGGAGAGGATGAACTAAAACTAGGATGAACAAATACCGTTGCATTTGTATTTTCAAATGCAAATGTCCATGCTCATGAAGAATGTGCAAAACAATGTTCTGTAAATATGTTCCTGCTTTGTAAATGGAGTCAATAATATACAGAATGATATAAATTATTAAATAAATAGCTAGATACGAGTAAATTAAAATACTTTGCAGATTTTGTGATTCATCACATGTTCTTTGCTTACTAGTTTCAGCAAAAGATACTAGAGGCATAAGACACTAATATAAGCCAGGCAGTGCATAGTTTACTTTCCAAGGTCTGCTTTTGACTGCAGTAGTGTATGCAGGTAGTAGGTGCAGAGGGAACAGAAGGATTTATTTGACTGTCCAGGAAAGATGAGTTCAATTATCTTTTTGTGGATCACTCATCACATGTGTAAAAAATGAGTGTAAAGTAATTTGATCAAAGCTGAGCAGCAGCACACCAGCATCATCATAACTGGAGCTTTAGATAAAGCAGTATGTTATACATCATCTTTTTTTCTTCCCGATAAAACCTAATGGAATGGCATAGCTTTATATCCCTGCCGATAAGGTCTTGTAGGTATTCTGTATGACAGTGTGCATTTTAAGTGTGCTGACCATTCTAGGCTGTGCATTATATATTTTTTTACATATAAAATGAATACGAAAAGGATAGACATGTTTGTCCTCATTTTAAACACTTCTTTTGCAAACAAACTTTTTTTTTCCAGGAAGTTGGGTACAGGTTTTCAGAAAGAGATGGTGCAGTGCACACATACAGTAAGTTTTTCTTACCTCTAGATGCATTTTACATATGTCACTTTAAATGTACTATTTATTTCCATGAAAACTACAACAGACAAAAAGAGTACAATAGCACTATTTGATAGAGCAAGTTTTTAGCTAGAAAATACTATTTTTCAGCATAGTCACCACCATTACCTACGCATTTTCACCAGAGATGAACAAGAGCCTGCATGTCATGATAGTAAAAATCTGCACTAGTGGAGGTAACTCACTGTACCACAGCTGCTGTGATAGCAACATTGTTAAGAAAATATTGCTCACCTGCTTATACACACAGAATAAGAAAGTGCCAAATCTGGACTATACGGTGGCTGTGGTAGGAAAGTCCAGCCAGGACTGGCAATGTTCTACTGAGTCTTCAAACTAGCATGGGGCCTACCATTACCACATTGCAAGAGAAAGGCTGTCACCTTTTCCAGCCTTACTCTAGAAGTTTGAGCCTTCAGCTTAGTGTCATGATGTAGCAGTCAGAGTTGATGGTTTGTCTGGATTCCAGGAAATACAGAAGGATTTTTTCTGTCCTATCCCAAAATACAGTGCACTTCACTTTACCCACTGAGGTTTATGCCTTGAATGTTTTCTTTGATGGAGAATTCACCTCACCACTCCACGGACTGTTACATTTTGACTCTGGCTCATAGTCATGACACCACTCCTTGTTCTAATAGTTATGCAATTCAATAAACTGCTACCTTCAGCCTCACACTGACTCAGTAGCTCCTGACAAACTTGCTATTCTTTCTCTTCCCATGTGCGTATTTGTGGGATTCACTTAGAGCAAACTGTGTAATATTCCAATGTTGCCATTGTCACTTTTAACGCGTTGAAGCTGATATTCAGCTCTATGCAGTTTCCTGGTCGTCATCCACTGACTGACATGTAGGAGTTGATCAATATGCTCTTAATTTTGTGGTGTGACAGCTATACATAACTGTATGGAACATGATTTGTCTTTTATATCACTGTCGCAAATGCTGAAATATACCACTGTGTCACAGTGCTCACACTGTGTTCTGCTGTTTGATCTCCCTAAACATTCATCAATCACTGGTGAATGTCAGTGGGTGCCATTTTTCTGCAAGGAGTTACCCACCTTTGCTTCAGACGTACTTCCATGTCAGGCACTATTTTGTTAGACTGCCCCTTTGCTGCCATCTGTTGTATGGAAACAAAATTTAATGGAATATTGATGGAAAATTCAACCTCTATTACCATAAAAACTACACCTGCCTCTGAGGTTCTAGGTCAACATAATAAAATAGGAAGAAATACTTTCAGAGTAGTCCTTGTAGATATGTTATTTTTTATTTCCAACTCACTTGAACACTGAAAAAAATTCTTTTTCTGATACATAAAAACAGTTCTGAGGATTGTTATAGATTTTGTCATGCCTCCCTATAATACTTCTTTATGTCAGTTGTCAGTTACAATATGTGTTCTATGTGTCAATGACGTTTTCCACAGACAATGATGTCTTACAGTCATTCATTTGTTGAAGATATTGAACCTGAATCTATTTTGCTAACTGTTCCAAAGACTCCTATAAATGTTATCTTCCCGACTTCCATGGTGCTTTACCTTTGACCTTCTGTTCATTGGGAGTATCAGAAAGATTCTGTTACAGATATTGTCAGGTATTGCTTTTCCAGATGACAATAAAGGCAGTATTTTTCTGTGACAAGATATATATATATAAATATTTCTGCTTTTATTCAAGGGCTTTTGTGAACCAAAATGACAAAATTAGAATCTGAAGAATTCACTTTTTTTTTTTTTTTTTTTTTTAATTTCCCATTAATCTTTGTGAGATGAATGCTTGGCAGAATCTGAAGATACACTATGATAAAACAGACATGGTGAGTCCTCAGTACAGGAGAGACATGGACCTGTTGGAAAAAACATCCAGAGGAGGGTGTAAGAGATGATTCTTTTTGTACCTTTGTCTCAAAGCTTGCTGATGAACTTAAATGGACAAGTCCAGGCAAGTCCTGGTCAAAGTTTGAGAAATCATTTTTCTAAAGAACACAGATGGACAAGTTGAGGACACTCCTGGATCTTGGTAGTGACTATCACTGCTTTACGTAATTCTTGTTCCTTTCCTATCTTTCCTATCACCCACTTTCCCTTCCTCATCACCCTAATTCGTAATAGTCACCGTCCTCCCCTTCCCTATCTCCCTGATTGATTGGGATTTGCAATAAACTGTTTGGATCATTGTTTCTTAATCTCATGTTGGGTATACATATATTAAAAGAACCTCTGCTCACACTGATAGTCACAGCAAGACAGAAGGCCACAACAATGATCCAAGGGATGGAACATCTCTCCTACGAAGACAGGATGGAAGTTCTGGGACTGTTCAGCCTGAAAAAGAGAAGGCACCAAGGTGACCTGAGAGCAGCCTTTCAATACCTGAAGCAAAGCTACAGGAAAGAAGGTGACAGACTCTTTAGCAGGGTCTGTGGTGACAGGACAAGGAGAAATGGTTTCAAGCTTAAAGAGGGTCGATTTAGGTTGGATATAGGGAAAAATTCTTTTACAGTGAGAGTGGTGAGGCACTGGAATAGGCTGCTCAGAGAGGTGAATGCCCTGTCACTGGAGACATTCAAGAAAAGGCTAGCTCAAGGCCTGAGCAACCTGATCTAGCTGCTAATGTCCCTGTTATTTTCAGGGGAATTGGACTAGATGACCTCTAAAGGTTCCTTCCAACTCTGAGGATTCTATGATTCCATGATTCTAAAATGTATTCAAAATGAAATGCTTTTTAAGAACATATGTGTAAATATACATGAAGAATGAAAGAACAATTAGGTCAATTTTACATACACTGAAAAAGATCAGAGGATCAATGGGACTTGCTTAATTTTGTTCATGGAATTACGAAGATCCAAATTCACTGAACTTTCTGTGAAAAAATATAACTCGATTCTTACCACTGTTGTAGAATCGCTAAGGAAACTCTGGAGATAACATAAGCTACAGCAAGCTGCTAATGAACTTTAAGATCATAGACTCATAGGATCATTTATGTTGGAAAAGACTTTTAAAAATCAAGTCCAATCATCTACCTACCACTAAAGGTCCACTGTTAAACCATGCCCCTAGGCAACACATTCACACATTTCTTAAATACCTCCATGGGTGGTGACTCAATCAGCAGCCTGTTCTAATGCCTAGCCACTCTTTCAGTAAAGAAATTCTTCCTGATATCAAATCCAAACCTCTCCTGATGTAATTTGAGACTGTTTTCTCACATCCTATCACTTGTCACCTGAGAAAAGACAGCAACATTCTCATTGCTGCAACTTCCTTTGAGACCATTGTAGAGAGCAGTGAGGTCTCACCTCAGCCTCCTTTTCTTCAGACTTAAACAGGTCCAGCTCCCTCAACCTCCATATATCTTGTGTTTTAGGTCCTTTGCCAGCACTTTTGCTCTTCTCTGCATGTGCTTGAGCAGCTTTCCATTTTTTTCTACATGGAATTCAAAGGATTAGATGCCACCCTTAGCAGTAATTTGAGCTATGCCTCCACTTCTTTCTTGTTGTAGCTAGTTAGAGCTAGCTTTAATATTTCTCTGTTTGCTGTCTAGGATAGCTCAATGAGCACAAAGTAACAATCAATTAAAAGTAAGTAGGTATCTTTGACAGCTTAAAAGAGTCCCAAAGAGGGTGACAGGAAAATGGTAAAAGACAATAAATAATTTATAGCTGGAGAAAATTAATCAAGAACTCCCAATTCCCTTTGTCCCCACATGCAGGTGCTCAATTACAGTACCTCTAAGAAGAGGCAGGAGACCAATAACCAAACATCTGTGACAAATGAATTTAACTATTAGGAAAGAATGTACTGAAACATATAAACACATTGAAGTAACCAAACCAAATTACAATACAGTGTACATTTACTTTGTATAATGCCTTTCATTATATCATTTCCCAGAACTCTTCACATAATTAAATACAAACGCTATAGAGTATAAATGAAACTCGGCAGCAGTAGAGATTTTCTAATGGATGAAGAGTATTCATTTGTAAACTAGTACAAAAACAGAGATAGAGTAATCCAGAAAAATTAGTAAGTTAGGCCTTAGCATTGGACCATTAAAATGAATGTCTGTTATTGCACTGACCTCAATGGAAGCAGTTTAACACCAGAGTGTAACAAGAAGTTTGCAGAAGGCACAGGAAGCATTGATGGAGAAAGGTAAAGACAAAGAAAATGACAGTTACTGGTCAGAAGAGGAAGGAAGAGGAATGAATAGACACATATTGTCCCCAAAGAATTTTGGAAACAGTTGCCTGTCTCATTACTGACTTTCTTCACTTTGATGGCTACGTAATGCAGATGAAATAAGTGAACTGAAATAACAGACTTATCCCAGTTTAAATCACAATGCAGCTCAAAGTGGTTCCTAAAATAATTGCTGATTCATATACATGTAGGAATAGTCCTTTCTATTCAGATTGTACTTCTGCTGTTTTATAAAGCACTAGTGTGTGAAGCCACCTGGAACATTTCTTGTGACTTTTGAGGCTTCCAGGGTGAATTCTGAGCATTGCTCATCCAGTCTCTTCAGTGTTACAACACAGTGTGGCAGCTACTAGTGCTATTCAAAGACTTTTCTGACTCCTAACAAACCACTGAGGTAATACTTCTTTTTACTCCCTTATTTTGATTTTTCTTTGATGAATTGACTAATCAATAAAGTAATCATACTTACAGCTTTTATAAATCTTGTCATCATATAGACCTACATATATATATATGCAACAAATTTCATTCAAACCTGATTCCCTAATACCTTACTGTATTTATAGATGAAGTCCTTTGTGATTCTATTTCAACGTGATTTGGGGCAGGTTCTTAAAAAATATTTCTATAAGACTTAGTAATCTGCCACGTTTACTTTGTATTGGTATTTCTCTGCCCAAAATACCTTTTTCCACTCTCCTTTTATTTATTTACTTATTTATATCAGTAACTATATAAATGTGGAAAATGCATTTTTATGGTGAAATATATTTTTTTTTTCCCCCTAAGGATCTCAGAATGTATCATCCTTCTCTTTTCTCATTAGATCTTCTAAAACTATTATTTTCCTCTCACTTAAAATGAGACTTTAGTTTTTGCCATCAGAACCTTACCAGTGTTGTACTGATGTAGTCATGAGATCTTTTCTACGCAATTCTCTTCATGAATCTCACTAACAGATTCGTATCGAAAGAGAATATGACCTGTAGCTGGTGAGGGTACAGGGCCTGATTCTTTATTGTTTGAAACCATTATTACTCAATTAAAAAATACAGAAAATAGATGAACTAGTATTAGAACAGGTTATTTTTGAGTGATATGGATAACCATCCAAGGTGCAATTCAGTAGTACACAGGTCTCCTGCACTTAAATGCAAACCCTAGACAATTAATAGCAATGTATTTTGTAATGTGGTTTTGCTAGTTTTGTGACTATTTTCTAAAGACATTTTTTAAAATACCTTTTACTTATAAATAGAATGTAAGTAATATCTGTCTCCAAATCTCCTTTATTTATTTAACATAATTTGTATATATCTGTTTCAACAGTGTCAATGAATTTATTTCTTTTCTGGGTAATATGTAATTCTTATCCTTCAGAATGTGGATCTACATAAATTGCATTAATTGTGCTTAAATTATATTTTTAGATTTCATCAACCTTCCTGTAGCTCTCTGTAAATTGGCTTCATGTTGAAAACTATGTAATTTAACAACTAACTTTGCATCACTGAGTTAACAATAAATCAATTTTGCTAATTTCACCACATGGTAAAAATAAAAGCATCTTTTAATTCTTGCCAGTTTTTAATTATTTTCACTGTGAATCAGGGAATCACAGAATGGTTGAAGGGATCTCTAGCAGTCATTTGGCCCAACTCCTTGGTCAAAAAGTGCCATCAAGAGAAGGTAGAACAGGACCATGTCCAGGTGTCTTTTAAAGATCTCCAATGAGAGAGACTCCACACCTCTGTGTGCAACTGTGTCAGTGCTTGGTCACTGTCAGAACAAAGCAGTGTTTTTTGGAGTTCAGAAGGAACCTCTTGTGTTTTACTCTGTACCCACTGCCTCTCATCCTGTCCTTGGGCACTACTGATTAGAGCCAGGTTCTGCCTTCTTTGCATCCTCCTTTCAGACATTTGTATACACAGATAAGATATCCCCTGATCCTTCTCTTTTCCAGGCTGAACAGTTCCAGCTCCCTAAGTTTTTCCTCATAGGAAGAATGCTCCAGCCCCTTGATTGTCTTTGTGACTCTACTTTGAGCTTTTTCCGTGATATCCATGTATCTGTTGTACTGCAGCGCCAGAACTGGACTCAAAACTTCAGCTGTAGCATTATTAGTACAGAGGTGTCAATGGTTTATGGGCTGGTTCAGCCCAGTTCCGTGACTAGTGGGGTGCAGGGATTCATGAATCTGCACCTCTGGAAAGGGGAAACAGAGGACCCCAAAATAACTAAAAACAGCAGCAACAATCCAAGGGGAAACAAACTAATTTACTAAATATGGTATTGGAATGAAAGATAACACACTATAATACAATATAATTAGAAGTGAAACTAATAAATCAAATATAATGAGAGAAAAAGTGTCTAAAAACTGAAAGGCCTTACACTAATGCTGAGGCAATACATGCAGTTGGGATGAGCATCAGGGAGAAAAGCCAAAAAAGGGCTAAGAGAGCATCAGGTGACATACGAAGACCTTGTATCTGTTCCCCCAAGCAGAAATGATAACAGAACAGCAAACAGACTTCTGGGGAATGTAGTAGCTCTTCTCTTCTGGACAAGTGCCTGGAACTGGAGCATTAACACTTTAGCACCCAGTCCACTACATGATGTTATGATGTGGAATCCCAGTAACCAAAAATCATAAAGCCATGACATTCCACCCCTTATTCTACATCACTACATTATGCTTAATACATACAAACAAACCATAATTACCAAACATTAAACACACACACACACATATATATGAAATTACTGACTGCGCTCCCCTAACATCAAATTCCCTTGTGGTACAAGGTACATTGAACATTCCCATTTTTCTGCATCACCCACCAATTGCACCCAGGTCCCTGGGCAAAACCAGTTCCGCAAAGAGTTTTGCCCTTCTCAGAAGGTGGAAAGACCCAAAAAGCTTTTCCAACATACTATTTGCATGTACTACAGGGACCTTATCTCCCTTGACAATATGTAGGGAGCTGGCAGGATCATTGTGATTGATAGATCCTCAAGAGTTGACCAACCAGGTGGCTTCAGCCAAATGCTTCTCCCAGTGCTTAAATGTTCCGCCACCCATTGCTTTCAACATAGTTTTCGACAACCCGTTGTATTGTTCAATTTTACCAAAAGCTGGTGCGTGATAGGGGATATGATAAATCCACTCAATCCCATGATCTTTGTTCCAAGTACTAACACGAGAATTTTTGAAATGAGTCCCATTATCTGACTCAGTTCTCTCTGGAGTGCTATGTTGCCACAGGACTTGTTTATTGAGACCTAATATGGTGTTTCGGGCGGTAGCATGGGGTACTGCATATATTTCAAGCCACGCAGTGATTGCCTCCACCATGGTAAGCATGTAATTCTTACCATTATAAGACTGAGGCAAAGTGATATAATCAACCTATCATGCCTCCCCATATTTATACTTTTGCCATCACCCTTCCCACCAGGGTGGTTTCATCCTCTTGGATTGTTTAATTGCAGCTCATGTTTCACAGTCATGAATAATCTGTGCAATAGCGTCCATAGTTAAGTCCACCCCTTGATCTCTAGTGCATTTATATGTTGCATCTCTTCCTTGATGGCCTGAAGTCTCATGGGCCCACCGAGCTAGAAGTAATTCACTCTTGTGATGCCAATCCAAGTTTATTTGAGCCACCTTAATTCTGGCAGCTCGATCTACCTGATGGTTATTTTGTTGTTCTTCAGTATCCCAACTCTTTGGCTTATGAGCATCTACGTGACACACTTTTACAGACATTTTCTTTATTTGGGCAGCAATATCTTTCAACAGTTCAGGAGCCCAGACAGGTTTACACCTTCTTTGCTAGTTGTTTTGTTCCCACTGTTGTAACCACCCCCATAAAGCATTCACCATCATCCATGAGTCAGTATAAAGATAAAGCATTGGCCGACTCTCCTGTTCAGCAACATCTAAGCGGAAGGTTCAACTCTTTTAACCTCCTGGCAAAACTTTGCCTAATTAAGGAAAGAATACAAAATGAAAAGAAGATGGATGGCTCTCTTGCTCAGGTACTGTGGGCCTCTGCTGAATAGAATATGAGAGATTATGCCAGATTCTGCTTACAGGATAAGCTATGGGGAAGAATAAATGGTATGGAATAGATGATACACACGATGTCATGTGAATTTAGATAATGACCACCTCTTTTGATAGTGTGATTCATAATATCCAATTTGTGCATCTGAAATTATTAAATTGCAGTTTGACTCATCTGCTTTATAGAATATGTGTTTTTGAACTGGTTTAGGAAACAGGTTTTATTCTGAGAGCTTTTCTGCCACTTCTTCAACATTTCTCATCTGCTAATAAATGTCAAAGCTTGATTTAAATTGCATGATTTAACAATATTAATCCATACTTAAGATTTTCCAATTAATATTCAAGAATTAACACCGATTGTACTTTGTTCCACTTTGAAACTTCTAGGTGTCCCATATTATCAAGCCTAGTTTTAACATCATCATGAAAGGGTACAAATTTTCTTTCTTTGATGAATAATTTCTGTTTTTTTTTTTTTTAATTATTATTATTATTTT
>PPHD01025298.1:0-11811 GCA_002909625.1 Bambusicola thoracicus
GGGGTTCCAAATCAACATCCACTGAAGTAGATTAAAAAAGGCACATGGAAGGAACCATTTCAAATATAGATGGAAGTATTTTTATGAAGGATCTGTCACTAAGGTTGTTTAGATGGTTTCACCTCAGCAAAGTGTTGGCTGTTGAATATTTTCTCCTGAAAAGAAATATCTTGACAGCAGCTAGTTAAAGATTGTGATTTCATATGGCGCCTTTATTTACAATGTGGCGTTATCTTTAACAGCATCTATTTATAATGATCTCTATGAGATAATAAACAGTGCTATCCTATTAACAGGAACTACAGGGTTCAGCCAACAGCAAGGGGAGCCTGCCAAAAGAGCTAGGTGGCCTTCTATGCAGCACACTGCAGCACAGCGGATGGTATTTTTATGTCCCTATGTTGCTGTGCTCCTATTCAAATAAATATGCATTGAAGGTGTGAAGGGAAGTTTATTAAAGTGTTTGAAAACCCATGATAATTTGGAGTGCTCTATAAGGAGAACGGTACAACTGAGCCTTTCCCACCAAGCAGCTGAGTAAGAGGTAAACCAGGAACAAAGTTTGGATGTTTAATCAGAAAAAAAATCATATTATTTCCCTGAGAAAGCTCTCCCATCTCTACACTAAATCTCTTCCAAATTATGAATCAGAAAAAAAATGCAGAACTGTTCTCTACTAAGACATAACCCATGTGGGAGGTGGAAGATTCTCAATGCCCTGACCCAAATTTCAAGGTGAGACAGAGGCAGAACCTGAGAGCGGTGACTATTTTTGGTGTGATTTCCATCCTTTCGGGACTGGAGATGCTCTGTCCCTTCCCTGTCCCAGCTGCTTCCATTGCCTCCCATTGGGCCTTGGGTCCACCCCAGCAGAAGTGGAATTTTGGAGTCATACTGGGGGGTGGCTATGACGAATGGAAGCATGGGTTGGAAAGCTGTCTGCGGCAGAGAGCAATGCCTATGTCAGCCCAGAAGGGCTCCTGCAGCATCCCACAAAAACAATTTCCCTTTCATGCTAATGCCTGCCTGGAAAGCCCGGTGCCCCCCACCAGGGAAAAGCCCATCATGTTCCAGCACCCGGCAGATGGCACATCCCACCAGAAAGCTTTCCACTCCTTTCAACACGTTATTTATTGCTTTGTTCCATTTGTGGAGGAAGAGACGGTTTTACCCAACGTCTTCAATTTTCAAAGCCAAAGAAACTTCTATAAAGGCCTCCTGTCACCGTTAGGGTTTATGCGTGTTACATGTCTGACATCATGAGCCATGGCTAAACACGGCTGGGGCTATAAGTTCTAATTATGGAAATGTATGGCATAGGAGGTTATATTGTTTTAATTACTGCCCTAATCCTTCCTTGAACAAGCACCTTGGATCTGTTGCTATCCAGAAGGTCCAAAATTTTCTATCACGCTGTAACTTTCATATAGCACCATCTTTAAGTCACCTGGGATGCAGAACACAAATGTCCCACTGAAAGGCAGCTCCTGCTGTAATTGCTAGGAATTTCTATCCATTTACATACAGACAGATGGTTTATCCTGAAGAATGTCTGGCAAGAGTATGGATAGCCACGGGACAAAACAGCCTGGGGAGGATATTGTGGATATAGGGCACAGGAAGGGTTATGTTCTGTCTTTCTTCTCCAAGATAAAATGGGAATATTATCTGCACTGCAAAATAAATGATACCTTGGAGAAATATGGACGAGCTCCTGTGTGGGCTCCCAGGACTGCCTGCTGGGATTTATGGCCGCGTGTTTCTGTGCTGGCCAGCAAGTCCCCCACTCTGCTGGCTCTCGACTGCCATTGACGAGCTCCAAATGGCCTCTTCTCTGAAAAGTCCCAGCCATCAGAAATCTCCACTTACACAGCCTGGGAACCCTCACCATGGGGAGTGTGATGTGGTGCGTGAAGCTTGAGAGCGTCTGAAATCTGCGTGCTGAGATGCAGTGTTTGAGAAAGCTGTGTATATGAGTGTTAGCGCATTATGCATTTATGCCATTTTCCAAGCTGCTTTTCAAGATGAATTCAACCCTCTTCAGCTTTATAGTAGAAACACGTGAAAAATAAGAAAAATACAGCACTAAAAACCTCTCTTCTCTGTTGCAAAACATTGATGAAAGCAAGCTGGGAAAGGTGGCCACCTCAAGCATGTCATCTTGAAGGTGAAACATGCTCCTCATCCAGGGGGTTTGGGCTGTGCCTTGGAAACCCATGAAGTATGAGATGTTAAGACAAGGACTTATAAGATGGGCTTGAGAGGGATTTATGACCCTGGAGACTTCACTGAGGCTTTCCATAGGTTTCCCCGCAGCTCTCATAACAACGGAGTCCTAATTCACAGCCCAGCACTAAAAACTTGGACTTCCCTCAAAGAAAATGGAGGAGAGAAAAAAGATATCAAAGGGATCAAAACTGTGTTTGCTGTAACATCAGAAATCAGATGGTGGCGAGATCCTCTGAAGAAAAAAGGCTTTGGTCTTCTCCTACCAGTGGTCAACCTGGAGAAATTAATGTGTCAACATCTCTAGGAATAAATTATCTCAGTGACCTTCCCATTCCTTCCCCCAACTGCTCATCATAAAAATGATTTCTCTGTGTTATTTTGCACAGTTACATTAATACAACGTTAATTGCTTTTCTGTGAAAAATTACCTGTAAAACAGTTTATTCAGGGGCTAAAAAGATCTAAATTCCCCCTCCAAGCCCTCTCCTGTGCCACACGCAGCCCTGAAATCCTGCTGCTATGGACATACTAATTCGTTTTAGGGTGGGGAGGCACTTTTCATCTCCCAGCCAGTGGTATATATTTATTTATTTTATTTTTTTAGCTGAGAATCCAGCTGAAGACTAACACAGGGCTTTAACAACTGCTGAGGAAAACTGATTAGTGGGGTGATGTATCATATCTCTTTACTTCACAGATGGGCTCTCCCTAGTTCAAAAGAAAATGAGGTCTCAAATATCCCTTTCTTATAAAAAAAAAAATAAGAAAAATAAAAAAAATTGACTTCAGAACAATGGTATGTGCCCTTAGGGCTGCTTTCCAGGCCAGGCTGGGGGAGTTAGAAGGAGGCAGAAGATATGCCCTGAAATCCATGAGTGAGCCTGGGAGCTCCTGTGCACAGCCCTTCTGCAAATTCCACCATGCAGGTTTGGCAGAACACTGGAAAACAGCTCACACTACACAAAGCTGGGGTATTTTTTTGCCTTGTATGCTTTATTCTTGCTTAGCGTTGGGACCTGGCACCTACATTCCCTGTCCCTATATACCCTGCTGCTCTTCATACACTGCGAGTGTTGGTAGTGAGCAAAAGAGAAATACAGGATTTCTGCAATGGTATAATAACAATTTCTATTAATGTTGCACTTTCAAATAGTTAATAAAGGCTAAGTTTATTTATTTGTACCAAATAACCATCCCAATAAATGGCAAATCATTTTTATAGAGAACAGGATCTTGCCTATAACCCAGGTTTAAAACTAGCTATAAAACCTTGGGTTGATGTGTTTAAAATGATGTTTGACACATTCTAGTTATGTTTGCAATTTTCTTACAAAAATCTCCTAAGTATTTATTTGACATTTATAAAGAGAAGGATTACTATAAAATATGTCTACTGCATGCAGATGTCAGATACCTGAGTAGTTTAATTATTTGCTCTCTGATCTAAAGGGAGTGGCAGTACTTTTGTATTTTTCTTTATTTGGTTTCTTTCTGGGGAACGAAGTCACCAATGTAAAAGGATTAGTGAACACTTAAGGTCTAAACTATGCATGATTTTGCATCAAATGTGCCAATTTTTAGCAAAACTGCTGTAAAATTAGTTCACATGCTGTGACCTGTTTAGGGGGGAAAAGGAATGAATTCAGTCCCATTTATTAGCACCAGTGGCATAGCTTAGGTGACCAGTTCATACCACTTTGTCTCCTCTTCCCATTCTCTATAAGCCCAGAGCTGCACTTAAGGCTTGCTGCATCCGTGCTATTTCACATGTACTTGACAGTAAAACAGCTTACTTCTGTCCATTTTCATGGACAATCTGCACAGATATAGCTGCCTATATGGAATGCTTATTCTATTTTAACTGCATCAATATATATCTGAAGCCAGCCTTTCCCATCTGGCAGCTAGTACTTTGGAAATAGCCAGTAGGATGCTTCCATCAGGCACTCAAATAATTTTCCACCATCATATAGCATTTTAATATCTAATATTCAGCCCCAGAGAAATCTGTTATTATAGTCTCCCCAAGCTCTGGCTTTTTACATCTTTCTCCTTTCCCTGGCTGCTGAGATGGACCATAGAGGGAGCATCCCCCTTTGTATCCACACAGCATGGGAGGGAAAAAGTGTTATGGATCCACTTTTTCCTTATATCCACTCTAAATCTCCCCTCTTTTATTTTGAAGCCATTTCCCCCTGTCCTATCACAACAGAACCTGTTACAGAGTCTGTCTCTTTCTTTCTTGTAAGTGCTAGTAGGAATATTAGATACTAGTAGTAGATGTTAGTAGTGATTTTCTTGTGCTATTTCCCTCCTGGGAATAGCACAAGAAATCCTCTTGTTCCCATTCTGTACCACTGCAGGCAGTTAAATTTGTCTCTCTCCAAACAAACACATTCCACATTTCAATTCTTCAAAAAAATTTGATTCACTCTGACTGCCTGGTAGACTTCTCTGTTTTCAATGATTCTAATGATAAGAGTAAAAGAAATAACAAGTTCACATTCTGATAACAGCACAACATGTTTTTTTTTGTTGTTGTTGTTGTTATTTGTTTGTTTTCATGTCAAGTTGTGTACCTCTATAAGTAATATACCTCTATCTATAAGTACTGGAATAGACTCCCCAGGGAGTTAGTTGGGTCACCATCCTTGAATGTGTTTAAAAACCGTTTGGATGTGCTGCTCAGGGACATGATTTAGTGGAGGGTTGTTAGGGTAGTTTGGTTAGTTTGTGGTTGGGCTTGATGATCTTTAAGGTCTTTTCCAATCTGAGCAATTCTGTGATTCTATGATTCTATGATTTCAAATCTATGCAGGTTGAGTTTGTTACTGGGATGCCAAGCAGTCAGATGGGCACATCTATAGCGGAGTTTGGGGGCTGGCATGCTGTCAACAGGAGGATGAGAATGCACCTTAAGATTCCCTATCTGGGGATATGAAAGGCTCCAAAAAGCACAGAGCTTGCACAGAGCACAGTGAACCAAAACTCAACCTCAGCATGCACAGCAGGACATTTCTAAGGAGGTTTTCAAAGGTTGCTGTGGAGCTATTGGAACTACTTCTCATATAACCCTGCCAAGAGAGCCAACACCCCCCATAACCTTTGATTTAATACTGCCCCGATGGAAGTCAGTGGTAAATTTTTTTGTTGCTTGCAGTGGAGTTCATGACTCCATAATTACACAGGGCTCAGAATTGCAGAAAGAGTAATTTCAATAAAAATGGCTAAAATATATTTTCTAGATGAGTCGAGAGCATAATCTTAAGATCGTGGTATATGAAAACTGAAGAATTTACCCAGGATCCAATGTTACCTCTTTTGAGCCCCCAGTATGTACAGGATGGGGTGCACATGCCACGTGTGAAATGATTATAGGTATTTTACCATATACAGCTTCTGCAAATTGTCTTTGTGAATTATATATGCAAAGTACTATGAAAAGCTCTTTGTGAGCTACCAAGTCCAAGTGAGAAGTATGTTCTTCCTGAATTAGTTAGCCTAGAACTATTAATTACAGTAACAATAAAAATAAACCTGAAAAATGAAAATGGCTGCTAAGCTCTGTAATCAATGCTTCCCTCATTGTAAATCTTGTGTGGTCTCATTTCTGGTCGGTGTAGAAACAGGAAATGTTTTCAAAGGAATCGTTACAAGGGACCTCTTTGTTATTTGGCCGTGCAAGGCTTCGCACAATGAAGCCTTAATCTTGGATTAAGTAGGTGCTACTGTAACACAGTAACTAATTACATCATGTGTGGGAGCATTATTATTGATAAGCGCAACAATAGTAAAAGCAACAATATTAGTAAGGGGCTATTAAGTGGAACACCTCCACCTAGGAAGGGTTTTCTCAGGAAATCAGTCCATGTGGCTTCTGAGCAGTTACAGGCACCAAAACCATGTCCGGTGACATGTCATCAACCCAGTGGCTGCCATGTATGCTTTTCTCTTGAGATTTTACTTACAGGTTTTGCACTGCCTACATCACGTTCTGGGAAAGACGATTCTGCAATGGCTGCTTGCCTGGATGTCTACAAGGTTTCTATTGGAAAGAATTTGGGAGGTGTCCAGCCTGGATAGCATGGGAGAGCTCAGGAACCGAGCTTGCCTCCTTGGTTCTCTCCTAAATCTGGGAAAGGGGTGTTCAGAACTTCCCCCAGTGGAACTTTAAATATTTGAATCTCTTTCCCTAATAAACTGCTTTCTCAATAAAGCACTACCATGTGTAAATGTTAACTGTTCACTGACTCCCAATACCCACCCAGAGCTGCTCACTGGGGTACTGCTTCCCTTGTACGCCCACCCTTGTAAAAAGCAGCAGACTGTGCCCCTTTAATAAATTACACCATAAATTTTACATACTTTACTCCAGCGACTTTTTAAGCCTTACTTTGGTTATGCAATATCATCTTGCAATAGGAAACATCCTTCAAATGTTTAGGTTAGAGGAACAGAATTTAATCCACTCAAGTTATTTTAAAGTGTAATAAATAAATAAAATGTACCCTCTCTTCAGAATGAAATATGACACACAAAGGGAAGACAAGCACTTCTGATATCTGATAAAAAGGGCCCGTATTTCATTTTCATTTTATTTAGCATCTGTTTTCTGTCCTAAAAATCTAGTATCTATGACACTGACAAATTAACTAAAAATGTGAAACACTGGAGAGCTTGTTTTGGTCTGAAATCTTCTAGTCTGAGAATTAAGAAGAAAAATAGATCAAGTTATAGTCAAAAGTGACACAGTTCTCCCACCCAGAATAAGACTCTCAGTAAATGTCAGTGTCCAGGACCTGAAGATGGGAGAAAGATAAATATTTGGCTTCAATAACTGCCCTAGATGTGCACTTCTTTTACTCCCACTGTTGGTGAGCCTATGGACAAAAAACTGAACTGCTTCTTCTGATTGATATGGTGATAAATTTTGGGGTGCGGATGAGCCCGTTCTGCCTTCTGTGAATGCCATCACCAGCGTTCATAGGGATGGCCAATGGAATATGGCAACACCACTGTCTTTCAGGGGTCTCCACTTTTTCAAATATTGTTACTGTTATCACCAATGTAATTTATAAAATGGTGGAATTATCATTGTGTTTTCTTTTAATTTAATAAATACAATTAAGGATGTTCTTCTTCCCATGTAGAAATGAAGATTGAGAGGTTTACTTCTGGAAGAAGCAACACCCAAGAGGAAGCAGAAGACACATTAAGGTTGGTCATTATCGTTTCCATAATCAAATCTAAGAACCACAAACAAATCAAGCAGAACCCTTGAAAAGATTTAAAAAAAAAATCTCTATCATAAAAGTTACTGTTAGTAATGAATTAAGAAATTGAAAAGCATGTGGGGGACTAACAGCAGTGTGGTTCCACAGCAGAAAATGAGATACGTATTGCATTGGGTGCAGCCTTGGTCTCATGCTTCCAGACATCATGCTGAAGGGCTATCAAGAAACAGTTCTAAAGACCATGTAATGAACACAAGAAGAGCTGAGATGGAAAAATAATCCTCAGAGTCTCTGTAGATGACAGAATACTGCCCGAATATCACAGCAGCGAGCAGTGATTAGCCTGATCTAAGCCATGTGCCTCTTCTGAAAAGCACACCAGGACTGGGGCTCTAAATCTGGTCTTTGACATAGCAGAGTTAATCCTTACTTGGGAGGGGAGTCAGACTCATTAATTTCATACACCTTTGTTTACTCTGAGAGTGAGCTCAGAACTCCCTTTGAGTCTTTTGACTGTCCTTCTTTCTGCACGCTGTACACAGTAGTTGGACATGGTCTGTAGACCTCTGCAGTTGTTATTTTTCATCAGGAAGATGGCTTTTAGCTGCAGGGGTAAACCTCGCTCCATGCTGGGCAAATGTTGGGTGGAAAAATATTTCACAATACGAAACAAGTTGGAATAAGTTAGAAAAGAGGAAGTCGACCAATCCACGGTGCTGTTTGGTCTTGGTGTAATATTTCAAAGTTCCCTGTTTTGAAATTATTAGACCACCAAAAAAGTGAAAGGCTGCCAAAAATTACTGTAAAAGGTAATAATTGTTAATAACTTGGCATCTGCTTGCTCATTTGAGCTGCATGGTTTTGGCATTCATTAAAGACAACATTGTAAGCAAATAAAAGAGCAACTGCCTGGCACATAAAATTGTTAACCACATCATAACTAAATATTAAATGTGAGTTTGAAACTCAATTTATAGCTTAAAGAAGGATCTTTGCAGTGACTTTAAGAAAAAGAGAAGAAAAGAAGACTCAACCCCATAAACAGTCAGTCATATCAAGATTTTAAAGTAATTGCAATGTCCTTGACCTTGAAATGATCCTTTTTCTGAATTAGCACAGGAATTTAATTAAAGCTTCAAAAAAGCTTTCATTTTAGGTTTGAGTTACCAAATATTTAGAGATCTAGTGCCCAAGCAAGCCAATGGAAACATTCCTGCTCACTTCAGTGAGCTTTGGATCAGGCCCTGCATGGCTTCGGATATCTCATTTCAAAGGATGGACCCAAGGTCACTGCAGGAGAATATCTCCTCCTCAGCCCAATGTTATCTGAGGTCGTGCATCCTAGGGATCCTGAAGGTGGTTGCAGAGCAAGGACAAGTTGTGGAAGAGTAAAATCTCAACTGTTTTCATTCATCTTATCTTGCCATTACTACGCAGCAGTTCCAGACTATGACAAGGTCTTTTTTTCTGCCCTTCCCAGCAGCTGAGGCCAGTATGACCTGCTGGCAGGGTCAGTGTATCTCTGCACCCAGTCTATGCCAGGGAAGCAATGTATTCCTGCCAATAAGCCTCTGTCTCCCTTCTCTTTCCAACAAAGAGTTGCAAGTATTACAGCTGCAGAATGCTAGAGACTCATCCAAAGGTCACCGAAGTCAGGAGACACCTTTTCTATTGACTTTAGTGGGCTTTGGACCAGGTTCTTAGTCACCATTAGCAAGTCAGCATTTACCAGAAGTGATATCTGAGGCCCCCAGCTATTTCCTGTTCTCAGCACAGGGTAAATGGAGATAGCTCGAGTGTCATCCAGTGGTTATGTTTGGCGTTGCTGACCTGTAAGCGAGATACTCCATCCCAGTCCCACGTATCCAGGGCTCTGCTTCATGACCCAGTGTTCAGGAGGAAGGGAGCAGGCTCCAAGAAGTGCACCTTTCCTTGCTCATCCCCTTCTCAGCACAGTCCCAAACAGAAGGTAATTTCAGGGGGCTGTAAATCCCAAACAAGCACTGGCTTTCTAGGTTGCTAGTCAAACTCCTGTCTAATTCCTCCTCAGGTCAGATCCACAGTGAAGCAAATGACAATTTTTTTGGAATGTGGATAAAATAAAGTCAAGCAGGGAAAGAAGCCCTTTCCCTGAATTCTCAATCCCCACACACACTCAGCAGTGTCATCTTTCAAAAGGCATTTCTGCACACTCAGAAAGACTGATGTCTTCTTATTTTGGTTCAACAGAGGCCTGGTTTATTACGCAGCTTTTGTTTTTATTAGTGAAATTCACTAAACTGTTTTCTCAAGACTTGCCAAACAGCTTAAAATGTAATACCATTAAATTTGAGGTCCTACTGGGAAAAGTAATGCAAACTTAATTAAAGTTAACCAGAGTTTTCTCTTTCTGCAGTGCTGTGTTTCGCAGGGTTGGAGTTAGCTCATAAAGCACTTGCTCACTCCATACTCAGGCTGGGAAGGGTGATGGAATTTGCCAAGAGCTGGCAGGCAGTGGGAGGGAGATGGCAAGGAGAGAGAGGGAGAATGAGTAGCAGAAATAGTTGAGGGAGAATGGAGAAAGACTGTTTACTTTTTTTGTCTTCAAGGCCAGGCTGGATGGGGCCCTGGGCAGCCTGATCTGGTGGGTGGTAACCCTGTCCACGATAGGGGAGTTGGAACTAGATGATCTTTAATGTCCCTTCTAACCTAAGCTATTCTATGCTTCGCTTTCTCTAATGTAGAACATCCCAAATTTTCATGTTAATCTTCACAGCATCCCCACAGCTATCACTGGAATGGGGTGATGTTGATAAGAGTCAAACACTTACCGCTGCGATGTTACTCTTCATAACATCTCTCTTGTAACTTTGATTTCATCTACCTTCTTATCTTTGTGTTATCCACATCACCACTGTGGGATCCCTCCTCTACACATGGCAGTGACCTCTCTCCACTCCAGGAGCCTTGCAGGCAGCAGATAGAGGTTGATGTGGCCAAGAGAAGGAATGAGCTTTGCCTTCAAGAGCTACAACTTCGTGTCCTCAACAAACAAGCATGGTGCTTGGAGGTGATGAAACAGTTACATCTCCCATACTCAAATCAGAAGTAAAGTTCAAATCTCAGCACCTCACAGAGTATTAAATAAAGCTTTCTTGTGTCCTATTCATCCACTCAAAACTCCATCAACTTTGATTTATATATATACGTGTGTGTATTTATTTATTTATAAATCTTAGTAGGAGGAATTCATTCATTACCTTGGGTAAAAAGTATGCAGAAAATAAATAAACGGAAATAGAGATGGCATTCGGTAATGGAATAGTTAATTATTAGTTTTCTGAAGTCTTTCCCTTTTCTTTTTGTCTGTAAGGTTTTTTTTTTATTGTTACTGTTCTGTAGGAGATATCTTCCATAGCTCTCATCAGTCATCTCCTAAACATCACCAATTCTGAGCTAAAATTTGGATTTCCAGAAATATACACAGAATCCTCATACTTAAACTCAGTCTGAAATACTCTACCACAGAGGAGTTCCACTGTGGCTGACAATTTTTAATCTTCTTTTTGAATTTTATCGGTAGGACTTAAAGCAAAATGACGTGGCCTTGGACAACTCATTAATTTGCTCTTTCTCTCCCTAATGATCCCCACTCTGTTCCCCAAAGGTGGGGAAAGAGTTTGACTTCAGCTCTGATAGTGACGCAGCCGGATGCTATTGAAATAAAGTTATAAACCAGGGTGAAATATTCACGCTATGTAGGCAGCAAATATCCCAGGACACATTTCTTGTGGAGGAGAAAAGCAGTTCACGGGACCGTTATTTTTTTTCCTTGCTGCCACCTCATGGAAACCCAGGGCAGCAGCAGTGGCAACTTGTTTTTGTTTTCCCCCACAGCACTTAGACATGAGCCCTGCTGGGAGCACCGCATGCTATCTGCGTGTTGATAAGAGGGACGAGAATAGCCTCCTGGTCCTCCGAGAATTAATTTATTTTCTAAAAACTGCACCGGTTGCAAAACTATCACTTTCCCTTTAGTTCCAACATGGGTAACACCACGCGTGAGCAATGCAAAGCCACACTGTCTGCAGGGCACTTCCTGACCAGAAACAAGCACTGGGACATCTCTTTCTTTCCACTACCCTTAGAGAACAACTATTTTTTTGGGAGCAAACTACGCCTACATGGAAAGTTCCCATTTCCTCCTCAAAACAACCAAAAAAAAAAAAAAAAATTGTTTTAAATTAAGAAAAAAAGGCTCTTGTCTCCTCTGTTCCATGGCTGGGGCAGGTTCCCGTTGCACTATACCATGGCCCTCACCTTGGCTGGCTGCCCAAAACTCCCGTCTGTTTTCCAGACAGGAAACATG
>PPHD01025299.1:0-10567 GCA_002909625.1 Bambusicola thoracicus
TTTGCAGTTCTGGAAGGATATCGTTATGTCCCGTGAAGGTGTTGATATGTAGCAGCTACCAATTCCTAAATAGATTTAGTGTTTCTAAATGTATATGGGAATACATATTTGTATATGCTCCAATATGCACATATGCCCACCTAATGCACATACATACAAACATATATTCTAAGGGTACTTCTAGCAGTTTTCCACATTCATGCTGCTTTTTGTCAGAGGATTTTGAAGCACTCTGCAGACATTATCTAATAAGTAGGTAAGGGATATTACTGTGCCTGAATGTTTGTCTGCTGACCTATTGGGAATTCTTCTGGCATTTCTGACAAAATTCTGTCAGCCTCTGGCAGGCAGGTGAAAGGACAGAAAGAAAAACATGGAAACAAAACCAGCCCTGTTTCGTGCCTTCTTGTTGAAGTAGGATCACACCAGTTGAGGCCACAAGAGGAAAACACATTTGAATGCCAAGCACATAAAAGTCCTACAAAGGCAAACATCATAATTAGCAATGGATGGGAAAGTCAGAATGAGGCAAAGTGGTCAGTTTGATCTTCAGAGTTATCATTCATGAGTGTGACACTATGATTATACAATGTCATGCAGGTAACACAAATGTTAAACAAATCACCCATCTTGAGATTTCTTGAACTCCTACTTTACAGCTTTAAGATCTGATGTGTTTTTGATACTTGTAATGTTTTTCTTTGTTAGATTCCCTAATGAATATAACAGTCTTTACCTTAACAGGAAATCTGGACTGACCATTTGAGGCCTGTTTTCTTTATATCTTGTGGCTCACAGATTTGCCTTTGGACACCTAATAAATCACTCACTAACATCTAAGAATTTGACAATTCCTCCTTGCAACCTCACTGCTAAAGCAAGAAGTGCAAAATAGGTAACAAAACTGAGCTATTTCCATTCTTGTAATCTAAAATGCTTACTTGGTGGACTTAGGGATCTTTCTCACTAGGCGTTCTTCAGCCTTAGTTTCAAATTTTACTTAAATTTGTACTGCAAATTGCATTGTAATTAGTAATCCCAAACCCTTCTTTCTATGTGCGGCTGTCATGGATTTCACCCCATGCCCCTTTCCAAGTCAGGCAGCTTTTTGACTGGTGGGAAACTCCAGGCACAGTCAAACCCTGTTACACCTAATTAGTGAAAACACACCTTGCTTTCATTTGGTTGGCAGACAAGACAAAGATAATTACAGACGAGGGCCTAATGCCAACTCTGTGAGGCCTTTATTCACCTTGGGATTATAAGGGGTAAGGTTTAGACCCTATGTGTTACATTTCCTTCAAACATTGAAGACCTGAAGGAACAATGTCATTTCAGTTTTAGTGAGCAATCAAGAAGATGGAATCTGGTCCCAAAATTATTAAAGGTAACGTTTATTGCATTGATAGGTATGTAAATATGTTGTGATCTCACTGTAGAAGATGCAGTTATTATGCATATTGGTGTAACAAAAGCAGAATGTGACCCAAAAAGCCTGAATGTGTCTTAAAAAGCTTTGGAAATTTAACTCATAAATATATTATAGCAAATCAAACTGGCTTTCACTTCCTCAGTAAAATATTCATGTTTGACTTTCATGGAATTCCTCCCAGACTGAGGCAATAGAGGATGTTCAGCTGATTTGCCCTCTCAATAATACATTCTGTGGGCCCAACACCACCACTCCTCAAGGGAACAGAGTTGCTTATGTGGTATACTTACTGGCAACAGAATTGCCTTCTGTGTGATTGGTAAATATAAAATTCCTCTTAAACTTTCATGGTTTCACCAGATCATAATGAAGACAGACCTAAAATTTTTGTACCTTTCTTTGAAAAATATTAAACTGACTAAATTAATATGTTTATCTTTAGAAAGATATAAAAAGTGCATTAAACAGGAACAAAAGAAACAGAATTCTATTTGTGCTTCTGTTTAAAAGGCTTTGTTCCTTTCTTAGAACACCAAGGGTAAAACAATTCTTATAATTAATAATTATTTTATTAAAGATCACTCTAAGAATTTCTTTAAATTTTATATGCGATAACTTTTATCTCTCTCTTACAGAAATAATCAAACAAAAATATATTTCATATTTTTTAGACAACAGAATTATGAGATAAACTATACAATCTATTGAGATGTTTCTGTTCAGCTGCTTTGAAGGAGAACAGACACATGGACTGTGTTGACCAGAACTGGTAAAACAGGGATTTTATTCTACTGCTATTTTCAATGATAAAAGTGTCTCAAAAGAGTGCCTGGTGACCTGTCATTACCAATTAACCACACTGAACCTCGTGCCGGAAGGAACCTACGTCTATTAGGTGATCAAAGGCATGTGGAGACTTGGCAAAAATAAGGGTGAAACAACGTAATAAGGGCGGTCCATAGACACCACTAATGACATGAAAACCACTGAGTTGCAATTGCTTTAAGTAAATGCAGTTTCAAAGATTTCCAAAGGGTGGATAAGGATTTAGCACATAGGATTATGCAGGGTCGGCGTATCTGAATCCTGAAAGAACTACAAGGCTTTCAGCTACTGCACATTAACTGTGGCTAGTAGAAATGGCTGATCTTGTTTTGTTCCCAAATCAGAGAGCCACAGTAATCTCTGGAATTTCATTTCTTTAGGTATATGAAACTGGACTTACAGAAAACTTGTATATAAAAGAAAACTCATTGTCAGAAAACACTGCCGATTTTGTGTCACTGGCTTCTCCTTTTTGCATCTCTGCCTTTACAGCAGATTGATTATGGCAGGCTACCAGGATGCTGCACCTGCCCGATTGCACGGCGATGTGCTTTGTTCCACCCACAAGATGGAGCCTCGGAGTTACTGCAACACTGCGCGCCTCTGCCCAAAGGAAGTAACGGCCTGCAGGTGTCCAAGTCACCTTGCCGAGGTAGTCTCTGTGACATGTACCTCACACCTCATCAGGCGAACTGAAATTGCACATTTTGACTGTCTCCAAACGTAGGAACCTTTTATATAGTCTAATAACTGTGGACAGGTGCTAAGAATGATACAATCTAGCAGCAGACTAGTCCTCAAGAGTAGAAAATACAGCAAACCCCACAAGTTTGGATATACAATATGAGTATGAGTTGCTCTTATGAAATCTGAAGTGATGAAATCAGCAAGGCCAGCCTCAAAGACAGGAAGGGAAATGAGAGTGAAGGCAAACTTACTCCTTCTCCACGTTAGAACTTCCAGGTCAGGGTTCAGATGAGCTCTGATTTCGCTGTGCTATAATCTCCAATTCAGGCCTGACTAAACATCTGTAAAGACAACAAAAGTCAAAGCTTAGATCAGATCTTATTAAAAAGAGTAATAGTAGAGGCATGGGTAGTATAAAACCACTGAAATAAACAACCGTGATGGACAGAAGCTTTCTTTTATTGTCAGTGCACTGCCCCACCCAGGAAGCGAAAATATGACTGTAGCAAGAGTTGTATGTCAATGGTATGCAGTCCACTGAGAGGATGGTGAGGCACTAGCACAGGTTGGTCCGAGGTGTGCATGCCCCACCCATGGAGTTGTTCAAGGCAGATTGGATTGGCCCTGGGCAGCCTGATCTACTGTGTGATCCAGTGGGTGACAACCCTGCTTTTTGCAGGGGGGCTGGAACTTGGTGATCTTTGAAGTCCCTTGCAACCCAAGTTATTCTATGATTCTGTACCAACATCCGTTTTCAGCCTCCATGTTGATGTTATTTGTAGAACTGGATCTCAGTCAAGCAACAATCTCAGCCAAGAAAACATCAAGAAAAAAAAAGGAAGAAAAAGAAAGAAAGAAATGGTGAGGACAAGAAAAAAAGAAAAGAAAAAAAAAAGAAAGAAAAGAGAAAAAAGAAGAAAGTGTAATTTAAAACAAGTAGCTGTTTTAATTAAAGATTGGAGAAAAAAAAAAGGGGAGAAGGAAGACAAATTTGGGGATGATTTAAATATTTCATTATGCCTCCTTCCTACAGTTTTATGTCTTTTCATGTATAGATCAAAGTAAACAAACAGTTCCTTACTTATGGTATATTTAAATTTTTATTTGGTTCAATTCTTTTGTTTAAAGAAAAGTGATATATAACATCACCTAAACCAGCTGTTAGTTTTATAACGGATAGTGTGACAAGAAGGAGATAAAATCGCCACCACATCTCACCTCAGTCAAGAGCCAGCTAATGAACAGTATCCCGTTTATGATTTTGTATCAATTGCGTTTAAAATATGCAGTGATACAGACTTGAATTCTATCATAAGGCACATTCCACATGAAAATACAATAATGAATTGCCAAAGTGGGAAGGAGAAAAAAAAGTTTTACTCTGTGCTGAATCACAATGCTATTCATAAAGCAGTAAAGTATAACAGCATTTGCTCTAGCAGAAAGAGACCTTCAGCTCTAAGGAAGGAAAACGTGATTTTGTTTGTTTAAGAAACATAGGGAGCTTACTACATGGTAAATGAGGAAAGTGAGAGGCTGAGAATCATAAGACCTAATGTTCTGCAAGAGGTCCTCTCTGATGAAGTTTCTTCAATGGGGAAATTATCTCCAAATGTTGTGAAGTGAGACACTGGTATGCTGGTAGCCAATCAGTCATCAAAAGAAAGCAAATCAGCTTGATATGAGAAAGACAGAGAAATATGATTTGAACTCAGTGTAAGATTAAAGAAATTTAAGCATACTTTTTTTTATATATACTCCCTCAAATCTATCATTTGTCTTTTTGTAATGGTGTTATCTATTTTGACTTCTATGAAGAAATTTTTCTATTCACACCTTCCTTTAATCTGGTTGAATTAAGTATGAATCAAATGACAGGATAACAATAAAGCATTCATTCCTCATTCCACGTTATGAAAAATCTATGAACAGGGCACTGGGGCACTAAGTACACCATTTGCCAGCACTTTTCCTCAGATTATGAAAAGAGTAATGGACTGCATTCCCTTCCCATCCTCTATTTCAGCTGCATGGGCCAGATGGGGAACTACCTTTACAACTCTCAAGGCAAAACTCTTTTCCAGTGACTGCTAGCAATTACCAAAGGTATCTGGCATGAAATGAGACATTGGGCTGCACATTTGAGCCTCAGCAGTCTCCAGAAAGTGTAATTGTTTCTTCATTAAATAAAGAGACTCCTCCTCTCTATTATTATTATTATTATCATTATTTTAAATTTGATTACTAGCATGATATCTGAGGGAGACCTAGGACTGTATTATGACTGAGAGAAGAAACTATGCTATGTTGACACAATCTTTAAAAAAATAAACACTTTTATTTCAAATTTATCCCAATGTAATCCACTTTTTTTTTTTTTTAACTAGGTATTATTTTGTAAAAGCACTTTAGTAACTACACAGTTCTTTTGCCCAACAGATATTTAATAAATGAACTAGCAATGAAAGTTGACCAAGAAAACGACAGTTAATTTAACACAACTCATACATTCATTTCTTAGCCATGGGGACTTGACTTTAAACTCTCTGAAAGTCAAGCGTACAGCAACTGCTACAGAATCCTTCAAGAACACAAGCCACACCACACATCTGCTACTTCTTGCTTAGAACAATTCAACACAGTTAGGAGCCTTTCTCTAAAAAGGAGATGAAGATAAAGTAAACATGGCAAATGAATTACCCTTCTCCCTCTGGAGAGGTCATGTTTGAGGTTCACTGGCAATGCAAGATGGTGAAGCTTGCACCAGTGCCCACCTGCTAGGAATTAAACAGAAAACTACAGTTTCCAGTGCAATCAATGCCCAGTCTTTAACAGGCTTTAAATTAATCACTGGAAGCTCTGACAGGTAATAATCCATTCATTAATGTGTGTTAATATGTGCCCTGTGGAGATGTCCTAACTAAAAAACAAAAGACAAGGCGTTCATGTTTGTTATTTGGAGAGAGATGGAGCAGAAAACCCTTAGTGCCATGGAGGGCGAAACGACTGCAAGAAGGGGTTTATGGCACATCTCCCAGCGGGACGTTTAGAAAATAAAGATCCAGCACATGCTGCAACAACAAAACGATTGCTTCTTGGCCAGATGCAGTGTTCTGGAGTTGTTCCCTTTATTTATTTCAAATGGATAGACACATCAAGCAGGTGTGTACAGGTTCAAAGAAGTTACAAAGAACGTGCTGTTCCTCTGGATTTTTGGAGAACAACAACATGAAGAAGCCTAACAACCAGAAACTTAATGCTAGGACTTCATCAATCTCTTCCTTCAACCTCATTAGCCAAGAAAAATGACCTAGCTCTGTCCATGCACAACGATCACAGGTGTGTCATTCTGCTAGACACAGAAATTTTGATGTAGACATCTAAAACCCCTTCACCATTTCATGCGGTCCCTACTGACTTCTGGCAAGTCTTAGAGACACAGCTGAATGCTTGTTAAAATAACTGTAAGTATTTTACAATAACTTGAAAGCCTGCATAGGCATAAACATACAGACAAAAATTGAGTGAAATGCAAAAATACCAGGAGCCTGTTCAAATTCAAAGTTTTCTCTTGATTTGGCAAATTTGTAAATCTGATATTATCATTTAATATTGTTTTTATATTATGGTTATGTTTTAATTAAACTGAACATTTACTAGCATCAGCAAGTAAAAAAAAAATTACCAAGTTCTTATTAGTAATTAGCTTTAATTCAATCATAAAGAGTTTGCAGAAGCAGAGGCTTGCTGTTTGTCTGTATAAGGATGACAGTTTTCCTGACATTAATGATAAGAAGAATGGAGAACTTGTTAAAATTAGTTTCATTAATGAAGTTCAATGAAGACTTTTACTAAGCAATTACGAATCTTAGAAAATTTGTATCCTTTATATAAGCAGTTTCCAGTTTTGTGTATCATATTCCAAAATAAAACATCATTTTCATGGTAATTCCTTTATTCTTTAATAGAACTAACAAGCAAAAAAAAAAATATGAAGAGAAATATCTAGATTAAGAAGTTGTTAGAAGCACAATGAAATTCTTATTTTGGAAAACAGAATGAAAGAAATAGTGACAGCTGAAAATGTAAATTATTCTCTTACTTTCCTAACTTCTAGCCAAAGCTTAATTTGTTTTGTAGAGACTTAACTTAGCCACTGTCTATATCATTTCATGAAAAAAGTGTTTTGAAAGTTTAGAAATTATGTCAATTTTTATCCATCATGGTATTTAGTTTTGAAAATCTGAGACTCATTAACACAATTTTTGTATTTCCGTCTTACCTATTTTCTTAATGACTAAGACTTTTTGAAACAATTTTTCTATCAACAATAACAATAAAGTGCTATCAACAAAACAACTGAACAAATAAACAAACAAAAAATCATAAAAATGCAAGAAAAAGTTGGAAAAAGTTGTTTGCCATTCTGAAGAATTAAACTAGAAATAACTGAATAAAATATTCCCAGGATTTGATTCAAGCAATAAATGAATGGAATCATTCTGCCTCTCTTTCGACGTTAACTGCAATGATGTATTGATTGTAGTCAGTGCTGAGAGAAAACCTAGTTACACATTTAGTATCCTAAGCTAGATTTTCACATACATACCTTTATCTATGCAGAATTACTTTGGGAGGAGTCACTCAGGAAACCAGCACTTCACCAACAGCACTGAAGAATCTCTCCCATTTTAAGTGTGTTTGAATACCCTATAATAATACATCATTTGCTTTTTCCCACCTAAAGAGAAAAGTTAAGATGCTGTTATCTAAATCAGCATAGTAATATACCACAGTCTTGAAAACAGCAATTTTAGTTACCAGATGACTATTGTACTGTACTTTATACTGCAGTTTCTAATTGAAGCCTAACAAGTTAAAATTTTGCTTTGCTTTCTCTCTGCATCAAATTAGCTGTGAAGAGTAGCTGTGATGTAGACATCTTTCCAGCACCCACTGTGGTGAAGACAGATGCAAAGAAACCATTCATCTTCCCTGCAATCTTGTGCTTTTTGACTGGTTTCTCTGTACTCTGGAGGCCCAGCAGACCCACTGGCTCGCTCTGCAATACTTCTGATCTGTCAGGATAATTTAAAAGAGGATTTTGTTGTCTTTATGCTCTCAGATTTTTTCTTAATCTTCTCTTATATCTTGCCTTTCAAATCTTACATTCCTTTAATGTTAGCACCATTTGTCCTGCCTTTCTAGTATTTAAACCGTGCCATGTAACCTCTCATTCTTGCCCATGTAGTTTTGCTATTTTATGCCTTTGCGCATCCTTTCAGTTCATGCATATATATTTATTTTCAGATATGTAAGAATCCCATATGTTCTCTGAGCAACTTCTATGATGATTGGATTTTTATTTTCTAATTTTTCCCTTATCTCCTTTTTAAATGCCCTCCTTTTCTATTTTGGTGCTATAAAACTGATTCTTCACTTCATGCCACCAGAGAGTAAATCAGATCTGATTACATTTATGGTCACTCTTTTTAAGCCCTAAAACAGCTTATTATACATTGAACAGAATGCTGTCTCATGTGCAAGTTTAAGTTAAGAATGGTTTTCTCCTCACATTCAGAGCATAGTGTTCTACTGAAAGCACAGTCTATTATCATAGCACTAGTCTTTTCTTACTTTCCAATCAACTAAAACACAATTCATGCTCATGAATAATAAATTTGGAATGTAAAGAGGATATAAATTCAGACAAAGCCTTAACTCTCCTGTTATCAAATGTGCAGAAAGAGAGGTAGCATATCGGACAGGTACACTCAAATTATTTAAGCTTTGATGAGCATATATACTAATAAAGAAAAAACTTGTATGAGTACACACACAATATAATAAATAGAATAGAATACTAGAAGTGTTGTATTGTTTCTACAATTTTGTCTCTCTTTTTTTTTTTTAAGACAAATATTGATGTATTTAATCAATCCAAACAACAATCTACAACGTTCTTCTCATTTTCTTAAAAAGAACAGATACACCTGAATACTCTTGTGTAGCTGCATCACCACTGCTGGAGACTCCAAGGAGTTTCTTCACTGAGAGCACAGGTGGTTTCAAAGTGACAGGAAGAAGCGTATTCAAAATAATGAATACTGATGTTCACGCTGTATAACTTCTTTATTGTCAGGCTCACACATATATTTCGGGGTTATATATCACTTCTGAGAAAACTACCCATGAACAAAAATTTTAAGTGATTTGTCCATAGACAAACATGGTATGATGGTAATGTAAAATGGGTGATTGCCCTGATTACGAGTTTATTCATTTAAATCTATAATTAAAGAAATACATATAATTAATGGCATGTATTTTAAACACACTATGTAACAATATTTAATTACACTGCAGTTTTTATTTACAACAGCATAAAGCATGTATAGAAATGCACCATCATACCATAGAATCATAGAATGGACTGGGTTGAAAGGGACCATAACTATCATCTAGTTTCAACCCCCCTGCTATCTGCAGGGTCACCAGCCACTAGAATAAACACTTTTTTTTTATCTTGGCAATGTGTAGAAGTATTAGGTGCCTAAAGACAGCTCCACAGTTAACGAGTCATAATTAAACAGCTTTTGTTCTAATTTTATGTGATATTGTGTTAATTAAAATGAATCTATGTAATCCTGCATAAATATTTCTCAGCAATATTGCTGCCCAGTACAGTAATTCTCAGCATAATCTTGATAAAAAGGCCATCCTTCAGTGGTCCAGGAGGATATATTTTTTGCTATAAATATTTATATACAGGCATGATTTATTTCCTTGACATTCTTTGAAGTTGTTTGTGTTCTCTGAGCACCAATGCATCAAGGAAAGACAGCAGTTGAATGTCATTTTCCAAAGCAAACTATAAATGGATGACCTTTATTAATACTAACTATAGAACTGTTTTAATCATCTCCAAGTACCGTGGCGTAAAAGTCAATCAAATAAAAGGACTGAGCCAGCTCATATAGATAAATAGTATTGTATTTGCATTTGTATTTTCTTTTGAGGTCCAAAGTTTTAGGAAGTTTACATTTAGAGTGGGAATTATAGAAACAATTTAAAAAAAAAAAAAAAGGAGGGATTAATGAAGGAAAGATTTAAATTTAAATTATTCTAATCTACTGTGGGTGAGTGAAACAAAAACCACCTACAATTTTTTTTGCCATAGAAATCCCTGATGACAGGTAGAAAACATTAGCTAATAATGATAATAAGAATTGCTTAATATTGTCAAAGTGAAAATTTACAAAAGTGTTTGAAATGGAGACTGTACACGTCACCTCCTCATAAACAAAGAGCTGTTCCAATCGACAGTTCATTGAAGGCACTCCTATGTGAGTTTGTTGCTCCTGCTCACTATACAAGACATATGAGATTACACAGGTCTTCAATACAATAAATTTCTGCCCCCAAACCCCCGAAGGAGAGATTATATTGCTAATGCTGAGAAGGAAGATATTTGTCCAATCTCCTTCTCCAGAGGAAAAAGATACATTCTCATTTGCATTACCTATCTACCAGTAAAAAATAATGCTTTCCTGGTGAAATAGAGAGATTCAGGAATCCTTTGAAAGTCAATTTGAAATTTGACTGATTTTTTTTTTTTTTTTT
>PPHD01025300.1:0-11810 GCA_002909625.1 Bambusicola thoracicus
GCTGAGAGAAGTCAGGGATTTTGGAGAGGAAACATCAGAGCAACTGGGACCCAGAAAGGACCACATGTGGGGTGTGCAGCCCCCTATGCCATCCCCCATCACCAGTGGCAGGCTGGCTTGAAATATGGGGGTTCAATTTCTTGAACAAATTCATAGCGCAAAGGGATATCACTTTGGCCAAACTGTATATACGGTTATGATATTTTATGGGAAATATGTTAGGGTTCACCAGTGAGTGTTCTCCAAATCTACCTAATTCTGCAAGTTCAGCAGACCAATCAAACGAAGTTGGACTAACTGATGAAGATGGGAGCAAAGCCATCAACTGGCCAGCACTGATGTACTGACTGCCCCAGTGTCCAGATGGTGGTTTCCTTCCTTGCATCGGTGCATGCTAACAGAAAGGAGGCAGCAGCAGAAAGCATTAGCGTGTCTTTAAGCAGGTGAACTGCAGAGCTTTCAGCCACCAACCCCTCTAGACCAGAGATGCAAATGCTGAACCAAAGGAGCTGCCCGGGGGCTCCTGGCACTTCCAGTGAGCCAAAGAAGCTGGCCTAACTAAATAAAGGAGACACTGAGGACGCAGCAGGGGACAGCCCATCACTGCATCACAGGCAGGCTTCATATCAATACCGAGATGTCTTCACTACAGTTAAATCAGTGCAAACAGAAAGGGAGATAATAGCCAAAGAGCCAAATAGCTGAACTGGACAGAGAGCTTGCAGTGTATTTAGCAGCAAGTGAAAACGTACTCACTTTAAGGTCACTTGAGAGAGATTTAACACAAACATGCAGCGTGATAAAGAGGATTTGGAAGGGCTTAAAAGGTTAGTGAATAGCTAACAAGCTTGTTAATATTTAAGCAATATTGACTATAATGCAGACTAATATGTAATTCTCATACTAACGATTAATTATATTGATGCAAGGATTTAATTAGGACTTACCCAGCAGGAGGGATGAGAGATCTGGTGCTGAGATGAATTTCCCTGCTGCAGCCATTGGTCCTCACTCTGGGCAATTGGTCCACACGTACAGAGGAAGCAAAAGGCTGAAGGCTGAGATCTTCCAGAGGATGAATGTCACTCTTGAGTACATCAAAGAAGATGGCACAGAGAAATAAATCTCCAAAGGAAACCCCTACCCATGTCCGACAGCTGCTGTGCTCTCCCTCTCAGTTCCATTTTACTGGATGAGAAGCATTACTTTAATTCCATTGAGTTTAAAAACTGATTTTTTGAAAATATATATTTTTTTCTAATATAAAAACAGACGAGGGATTAAACCTGCATGGTGGTTCCCAGACAAAAGGAACAGGATTGCATTCATCCTCCAACAAGACTTGCTGTGTGCCTCCATTTAGAAACAATACTTTCTGATTTTATCACTCATACCTGCAGCCTTCCGGGCCAGAAGTACAGTCCTTCAGAAAGCCACCCCGTTCATCTTCCCAACCTCGCAGCCACGTGAGCTCACATCTCAGCAACTTCCATTCTGGTTGCTTTTCTTCCCAAGTCCATGAGCATCACCATCTCCGTGTCACACCTCACAGCTTCATCAAACCCGAAGCTTTGGGGGGTGACAGATAGGCCAGCCCTCAGCCGAAATGGGGCTGCCAATTTTGTTCGAGGGGCAGTCACTGAGGGCACTTATGAGAAGCAATCCATCTTGTGGCTTTCTGGCAGTATCCGACTGCTGAAAAGCGGTGTTACAGAGATTAAAGAATGACAGTAAGAGACTAGCAAATAATAGCTCCTCAGAAGCAATATTCACTGCAGAGTAAAAAGACACAACTTGAGAGAGTTCTGTACATATGAAAGATGCTTACCCATGCACTGTGTGCCTATTAACACCCTTGCTGTTATCCAGACATGGCACCAAAGCTGCATTTTCCATAATGTTTCACCAGCCTCTTGCATTAAGGTGTTCATGTCTGCAGCTCTTCCTAAGGGGAAAAACAACAGAGAGGGAAAGGTGCAGCTCGGAACGAGAGGAAGAAGTGTCACTCTACCAGTTAAAACAACAGCCACAACCTGCAATAACCCCACAAGCCCTGTACCCCCAGGTGGTCTGAGAGGAGAGCAACCACTGATTAGAGTTTCAGGTGCTTTTTTTCTGCCCTTTCTCGGAGCGCTACGGAGCGGAGCCGGGGCTGCACGTCGCGCCGGGGCCGGCAGGCAGCGCTCAGCACCAAGCGATGCGCAGCCCCGTCCTCCCAAGGGGAGCAGCAGCTACAGGAGCAAAGAAATCCTCTGTCTGCGGGTTGGTTTCTCTCTCTTTTTATCCCCTCTTGTCTTTCTAAACTGTGCCGTTAAACCGAGGGAATGTGGAACTGATGCTTTCTTGTTAAGGGGAAAGTCAGCATTTCCCTGCTTGAATTTGATTCATGCTCAGACGGGTTTCTCTCCTTTGCCTTGCTTATCTTTGTGGAAAACATCACCCTTGCTCCCACGGGACCACATCTTTCAGTGCCTGGCACTTATTCTCACCTGCGTGGAGATAAAAATCTCCATCAGCAAAATCTGCACTGCATGCTGTCTTCAGGACCAGCTGCGGTCAAACCACCACGTGCCGCTGACCCAAAGGGGAGGTTCAGATATTCATACTTCAAAAACAGTATGATTTGGTTTTACACTTAATATAAGACCAGTATGATTAGGTGATGCTCCTATCCATACCTACATAAGCCAAAAAGAAATCATTCTGAATTGAAAACAAAATCACATTCCTGCCACTATCTCATACAACTAAGCAGGGTTTTCTTGAGCCATCCTTTGAATTTTATTAGTATTACCACCAAACCAGGGAATATACCTACATTTAGGGTACAGAAAGCAGGGATAAGGAGTTTTTGATCCAAAAATAGAAAGAAATTCTTCACTATGAGGGCAGTGCGGGTCTGGCACAGGCTGGCCAGAGAGCTGTGGGTGCCCAAAGCTGGCAGTGCTCAGGGCTGGGCTGAGGGGGCTGTGGGCACCTGGGCTATTCAAGGCGTCAGTGCCCACAGCAAGAGTTGGGACTGGATGTGTTTTGAGGTCCCTTCCAACCCAAACCATTCTCTGGTTCTTAGTACCAAAATACTTGGGATAGCAATGTTAGTGGCGGCAGCAGGGCAGCCCCGCTTCCCTACAATACACTCCCTTGCACCCTTTCCAAACTCTAATAGAAACTGCCTCAGTCATGCATACATCTTGGAGAAGGAGTTTAGCCATTAGCCTTCACCCTTCCTAGGCACATCGCCTGTCCTTAGCAAAAGACACCACTTCAATAATAAACTATACTTCCAGAAATTTATTTCTTACTGTTCTTCTTGCAGTGATGAGTCAGAAATCTTTGCATTATGACAGCTTAAACTGGTGAATTTTATGCTCCCAGTTGCAATTAAGAGTCAGACAAAAGCTCCAGAATCAAGCGCACCCCTCCTGTTCCAAACCTGCTTTAAACTCATTCCTGACATTTAAGCCTCCAAGATGCACTGTCAGAGACTCCTCTGAGAGCTGGATGAGAGGTAGGAGTGACACAGAATTAGTGGGATAGCATCCAAAAAGCTTTCTTTGGTTTTAATTGGAATTTTACAGCAGAAAAGCTGAGCTGTCCCAGATAAGGAAGTCACAATAATAATAATAATAATAATGAGAACAATAATTACGATAACAGTAATAATAAAACATTTAGGAATCACACAATAACTGCATGAGCGAATATCCAATAAATCAAAGCCAGCCCATCAGCAGTTCTATGCCGGTCCCACCACTTCAAGCACTCCCTGAAGCCTCAATGCTCTCCAGCAATCCCAAGTTCTGGGCACATACCAAGGAAAAACCCCAGCCTGCATTTTCCTCGGGCAGAGGGCTGTGGTTCAGAACCATGCTGCTATCCCCTAAGTCAGCCCTCGAAGCCAACCAATTCCATCGCTTTGAAAATACCGCCCACGTTCCATAAAATTCAGATCGGAGATGCAGCCCACAGGGATTAATGAGGGTTTGAATTTATTCCTCAAGAGCTTCTGATAGTTTCATTTTTCTGCTGTGCCACTACAGTCTTCCTACACACAAAAGTCGCTCACTTGCTTCCAGCTAGGGAAGGGACTTGATTTCACAGCAAATAAAAATTGCATTTGGGTAAAGAAAAATAAATAAAGCAATTACTCACGCTGTACTTCAGCACAAAGTTTGCTTACGAAAATTGCCGTGCAGTGGACAAACAGTTCCAGGTGATGTTTTTCTCAGCAGGAGTTCTGCAGTTTGCAGGCTGTGCCCTCACAGCAGCCCCCACAACACGGGGCAATGAGAGCTTGGACTCCTGTGGGAGTTGGGAAGCTCAAGGAGTGAAGTCAGGAAACAGAAAGCACTGGGGGGGAGCCAGCAAGACCCTTCTAACAACCCTCGGATTACAGACCTTGTGACCACTCATTGCCATTCAGGCACTCAAAGCTGTTAAAATACATCAGGCATCCTACTGAGCATGCTTTGGAGCCATCGGGCACTCATTTCTCCACTCCTCAGCCCAGTGTTGGCTCAGCCAAATAATTGTATTCTCACTGACTATAAGAAAATCTGTCTGTCCTCTTCAGCTCCCCTCAGAAAGGAAAAAATAACATAAATCTTCACTTAGCACTATATCATGCGATCATTTGAATTGGAAGAGACTCTTAAAGGTCATCTGGTCCAACTCACCTGCAATGAACAGGGGGCACCCGCGGCTCCATCAGGTGTTCAGAATATCCAGGCTGACCTTGAGTGTCTCCAGGGATGGGGCAAATACCACTTCTTTGGTTAGTCCATGCCAGTGCCTCACCACCTGTATTTTATAACACGCTTTCCTTCTGGTTAGGCCCAGAGTGACATCATGAACCACGGCTGTCTGATGCTTGTGTTATTCCTGCTTCTGCGTGTGTATCTTTTTGAGTGGCATTCTGCATAATTCAGCACAATTCTACACGTTCCATTGTTAATGTGCTCAAAATACACATTACTCAGCTTGACGACTAGGTTTTGTCTTACAGCCATCTGGATGGTTTATTTTAGAAAGTGATTTGGAAGAGCAGTGCTTTATTCACAGTTATTAAAAGGGCTCCACGCAAACATGAGGGCTGCAGGGATGGAACTCCTCAATGTGCCTTTGCCTTTCATCTATTAGCCTCCAGCCTCAGCTTAATCTTAGCACTTCTCACGTTTTTGTTTTTTTTTTTTGCAGAAGGAAGATAAAATTTATCATTAACCGCAGCACTTTTATCATGGATACTCTTACTGCCCCAACTTTAAACAGAAGCACCATACATCTCACCATAAATCCACCCATCGACAACCACTGTTTGCACACCACAAACACACATTGACCTGCACCAAGGCTGCAGCCGGGTAACAGAATAACACTTCATGTTGATGCCAATTAATATCCATATGAGACTTACCTGGCAGTGGCAGGAGAAGGAGGACAGGGTCCAAAACCCTCAAAGGCAACTTCTGAATCCGTGCACCAGCAGCTCAGTGCCTGAAGTGGCCGGAAAACTTCACTTGACTTCCATCTGCCGTGTAAATACGTCTTCCTCTGGATGAAGATGTCCCATTCAGCCTCTGGGGAGGCGGGAATACACCCTGCAGCCACAGCAGAATGAGCTGAAATGGTCACAAAAGGTCAATGAAATGATTTTATTATAAATAAGGGCCTGGTCACTGTGGATACGTGGCATTCACAATATTACCCCCTTGGTAACAACAGGGTATTCTCATGGCCCATAAGGTACTGCAGGATCATTTGCAGCAGCTTTTACCCAGGTTTTCTCCTCAGAAGAAGGTTTCCCATCCCTGAAGCACTCGCTAAAGGCTTTGGGGACAGGGTTTGCCTTCCTGCGTGCGTCATAGCCAATGTCGATTGTTTAGAATGTTTTCATTTGTAATTATTGCACAATTGAATGAAGCGAGGTGCTTTGATCACATAATCATTACATCTCCCCTGCTTTGAGGCTAACTGGGCAGCATGACAGCATCTGTTTTAATCCCCAGGTGGTGCCAATAAAAACAAGAACTTGTAGTTTAATACAAAGCTATCTGCGGTCTTCTATTCCTTTAACAGCTAATGATAGAACAAAACTACAGAATATAGCAATGATCCCACAGCTGCAAACTACCCATTAAAGCAACACAAGATGTGCAAAGGATGCCTGTCGGCACGCTCCAAGCCAATGAATCATCTAATGCCCTCCCATACACACAGAGGATTGCAGATTTCATTTATTTCGCCGGTACCTGTCAGAGGCTGAAATAGAAGTGCATTTAACAGGGGATCAAAACCCATCACCACTAGGATTGGGATGGAACCTCTTCAATTGTCAGATTTCACAGCAGAGACTGCATGACACTTTGGCAGGATTTTCATAACCCTGCCATGTCAGAAAGTCATAGTGCTGCTTACAGCTTGATCTGCAAAGCAATTGCTAGTTGGGAGAAATAAGCGAGGACATCACCCATTATATTCCACAAAGCACAGAACTGAAAAATAATAACAAGATAGAGAATAGATTCGGATGGCTGAAACAGATGGATATTCCCTCAGCATAAACGGCAAGTGTCAGTTAGACACATCAGTTTCTTCCCTGCTGTAGATTTTTAACAAGAGAAACAAGAAGATTAGTGGGGTACATACCACGAGTCTGCAAAGGTCTCTATGATGTCAAGTAAGGTGAGTTTACCGATAGTGCTCTCAGTGGTCTCCAGGGAGGCATTCTCAGTTGGCATTAATTGGCACAGAAAGATCAATGAAGCTGCAGTTTTTGCCTAGCTCTTTCTCTTCCATCCTATTTGTTTGCACAGAGGAACCGTTTATGGACAGATTCGTCCCTGGGATGATTTGTGCTAACTCCACAGTGCCTCCAGTAAACTCATTTTTCTTGAATCCCCTCTGGTACAGGGGCTGACGAAGGCAGTTGTGATTCCTGGATCTACGCCCTTGGCAAGCTTGTGATTAATACCACCTCTTGGTCTTAGAGACTTGGGATTTTAAGAATGTTGTGGTTGAAAAGTGGAATCTGCCAGACCACAGGAGCCTGAAGGACTTTCAGTTCCACTTGTTTTCTCTGTGGCATCAGATTAGTCTCATTACTACATTATTTTGTCCAGACTTTGCGTTCCCAAAAAGAGTCCCATAGGGGTCCCTTGCAACCTCTTTATGTCATACACAGAGAAACACACACGTTTTTCTGGTGCACTCTCCTCTGACACTCCATTTTTACTGCGTTCTCCTGCTGATTCTTCTCCTATATAAACTTGAATAATTTGCATTTTTTTAATTTTTTTTTTACTAACTTTTTCACTTGTTTCTTGTTGGTATTTGCAGGGGGCAGGATGGAAGTCTTGCAGGCTCAGCAGAGAGTCCCCTCCTGGAAGACCTGTGGGGTTGTGTACCAAGCATACTTTAGTCTTTTCTGAACAACTAATAAGGGTTGGAATTACAAATACGACCCTCAATACTGATGATGTGTATAGAAACATTCTGTGCATATAGAATCATAGCCATCATTAAGGTTGGAAAAGACCACTAAGATCACCAAGTCCAACACCAACCTATCCCCACGATGCCCATTGACCATGTCCCCACATGCCAAGTCTCCATGGTTCTCAAACACCTCCAGGCATGGGGACTCCACCACTTCCCTGGGCAGCCTGTGCCAGTGACTGACCATGCAGTTAAGAAGGAGCTAAGCTCACCTTTGTATTATGTCTCAGGGGCTTCTTCTCTGGTCCAGCTAGAGTAACAGTAGCAGAAGTAAAAATAAATCACATTAATAGGGAAACAATACAATCATTACATAGATTACAAGTACACAGGAATGAGAGAAGTAGCGGTGTAGCTAGGCTGGTGCAATGCTACAAGCAAAAGTTTCTGCATGTCCCAGGAAAAGAACTTTCGTCTGTGCTAGCATAACTATTGCCTTTCTCCATGGATTTGTGGTCAGTTGTGGACAACACTGCGAGCAGCATGCGTAAGAAAGATACTCCTGCCTTTCTTTCATGCTGTGAGGTCTCCCATGGGCCAAAGAGCAGCCGGCAGCCAGCCCAGGCTGCACGGTCCCTGCTGGGACAGGCTCAAGGAACGAAGGGCTCGCAATATGCCAGCAGGCTGGTTTGGAATCAAGTCCTCATTCACCTCTGCAAAGGCAAGGAGCGACAGAAAGACAAAGTGCTGAATGGCTGCCCTGGTCCTGCCCCAGGAGGAGTTCTCTATGGGAGATTTACTGCTGTCACCGCAGACACAGGGCAGGTGACAGCACTGCTCCGGCACTTCCCACTGTCCCCTCCAGGGCAGTGTCAGGAGGAACACATCCAGCCTTGGCTCTCTGACACTGCAAGAGAAAGGACAAACAGAGTCTGACCGAGTGACACTACCTAAAGAGAAAGTGCTCCTAGCACCAAGGACTTAAATTATTCTGTCATACATTGCTTCTGGCATGAACTGTTGGCATGGAGACTATTGCGAAATGTAATACAACATAAATAAAATATTAGTGGCACATGAGAAAGTGGAAGTGATTTAAAGAGATACTGAGCTGCCAACTGAGCTACAGTTTGGAGTTCATCATGCAAACAACAGTGAAAATTACGACTAAAGCTATAAAGGGCAACAGAGAACGCTCCTGCTCTGACAAAGTACCCTGGGCCCTCAGAACAGCTCAGAAAAAGACTGATTTGGCAGAGGGATGAAGTACTTCCTAAAACTCCTTTTCCTACCTAGAAATTAAAAGAGGAACATTGCTTAGAAGAGCACAGGTGACATCACAGCATTCACCAAGATGAGGGTAATGCTACCATAGCTTCTGCCTCACCATCGTGGGTTGCCTTGGCAGGAAAATCAATACCCAGAGTGGAGAGAAGACAGCAGGGGTCAGCAAGGCTGAGCTGAGTGCCCAGAGTTGGCAGTGGGGCTGGTGTTCCTTAGCATGGATGTAGACCATGAGGTTGAGAATCGGGTCATGTATTTTGAGACATGAGATTTCCACAGGCTTGGATGATTGCAAAGCTGTTAATAAAACATAAACATTAAGGTTGGAAAAGACCACTAAGATCATCTAGTCCAACTGCCAACCCATCACATGACAGTAAGACAGTTGGCAGGACAGAAGTGACAGAGCAGTTCCTGAGCCAGCACAATCAGTGGCTCAGAGCCAGGCCCACTGTGCTGTTGTAGTTGGCCTCAGTGGGTTCACATCAGAGTCATAGAATCACCAACATTGGAAAAGACCTCCAAGACCATCTGGTCCAATCATTCACCTACCACCAATATTTCCCCACTAAACCATGTCCCTTAGTACAACATCCACACATTCCTTGAGCACAGTTACTTATTTGTGGCAGAATTTTACCCCAAAGCAACACATTTGTAATTTATGAATGTCTGAAGGAATGGGACTTAAATCCTCTCTACTCACACTCCTTTTCTCTTTGCGGGGTTTTGATATCCACATCCCTTTCTTCACAACCTGTTGCTGGTTCCTCACTGTATGTAAATATCATTAAAAATAAATACATTTTCTGAAGCCTGATAATTTGAAATTTACATAAATCATAAGAACTATTCCCAAGGAGAGTGAATTGGAAGAGAAAGCCTGAGTGGTTTGGGAATAACTAAGTCTATCTGATCTAAATATCTATGAGATAGCTGGAGATGAAAAATTTCCATATACAATGCAAAACATCAGCCATAATTTAAAAGCCCTGTCTCCAGGCAATAGAATTCTCCCAAGTAACAATTCTAACTGCTGAATTTCTTATACAGAACTTGCAGAACTTCTTACCGAATGCTCCATGCATCGCAGAGCAGCACCGCAAACATGGAGAACAATGGAAATTGCAGTATAATCACCAGCAATTTACATACATTCGTTAATTTGCTATTCAAAATGAACCAGGGAGATACAGGGCTCTGTCTGCAGGTGCAGATAAATCAAGCCTCTGCTTGTGCACACCAATGCATACTTGTGCAGAATTTGTCACGGCACCTGTTGCACAAATGTGTATAATTGCACTTAAAATATTTTAAGCATAATTTCATGGTAGAAGGTTTACAGAGGCAAAGAAATGGTTAGGAATGTTATAGGGAGTTAACATATAGGGAACAAAGCAAGCTCTCATCTCCATTCTTTTACTCAGTGAATGAGGGTAAACGCTTGGACTAGTCCACAGCCCTATCAGTTTATTGTGCACTATCTAGAAAGCTGCATGAGGTGCTTATTGACTCATGGGATGTGGGGAAACACAGGAGAATGGTGTGGAAGTGCTCATTAAAGTGTTTAGCACATGCGCCCATTGTGCTTGTCTTCCTTCTATTGTCTCTGGGGCAAGGCAGAGGCTGGGCTGTTCCCAGAGAGAGGATGTCTGAAGTCAACATCAAAACCATTTTCCTGGGAAGTGGATGCTGATTTATAAACAGAAGTGCTCTCTGCTGGGTCGTGGAGGGTCCCCAATGTCTGGCTAACGTCACCTCCACCCTCCTGGCCCAGAGGAGAGTCTTCCTGCCCCACCTGCTGGGCCTGGGCTACTGCAAGGCGCTCTGCTCTGCGTCAGCAATGCAGAGTCCTATTGCTCCATGGCTTCTCCAAGTCATCCCCCCTCTGAGGACCCCCATGTACCAGACCACACAACTCTGACTTGCTAGTTTTATGGTTTTGCCGCCCTCTTTTTATGTTTTAATAAAAGATATTAAAAAATAAAAGAAATTTTGTTACTTACATACGTTAACCAATTATACATCTCATAGGTGGCCAAGGACAATTCCTCTTCACTCACTGCGCTCCAGGCAAGGCAAAATGTTGGACAGAAATGTCTTCATTCAGAAATGACTCCTCCGCAATTCCCATTTCATAGTAAAAGAAAAAAAAAAAGACAAAGAAAACAGAGGCCTTATTCAGAGCACCTGTCAGCATAAGAACAACAAAAAATAGTTACAGGAAAATAGCTATCCAATGGAAAAAAAACACCCACTTGTGCATTTTTTCTGGTGGTGCCACGCTTCTGTGCGGAGCCAGGAGTTGGACTCAGTGATGTTTATGGGTTCCTTCCAACATGGGGTATTCTGTGATTCTATAGAAGGGCCCCCAGAGCTTCGTGCCCTGCATTGTTCCTCTCCTCTGCAATTCCCCATGCTCTGCCTCCTCCTGGTGCCCCTTTCCTCTTCACAGCCTATAGTGCTGCACAGACTGTGTGTCCTGCCTGCCCACCCATGGATGGGATCTTGAGACACCAATATCACACCAGTCAGCTTTGGTTTTGTTATTATCATGCTATCATGTTGCTCTATATTTCCATTACTATAGCTTCAGATGTTTTACTTTATTTCCATTAAGTGCTAGCAAAATCATTTGTGAAGGCACTTGTAATTAGGCAAGTAATTATAAGCGCATTTATAGTAATTCATCAACATTAGGTGGCTCAGGAGAAGCAGATTTGCAGGCAGGTGGGTCTCAGCAGCACCAGCACCTTCTCACTGCAGAGAATGAAGGTGATTAGAGATGGGTACAGCAGCATGATTACACTCCTCCTGGCTTTGCCCTGTAGATGTTTCTGTCACAAGCAGAAGGGCTCGGATGCATTCCTCACCCCTCGTTTCATTATGGCTGACCCAATAATACACAAAGGGAACCGATTTGCTGTTTGAAAGCAACACGTTGCAACCATGGCAATACACAAATAGGTTTAGCCTCCCCCCCTCTTGGAGAAACAAAATGATGTATAAAACCACAAGGAATACAAAATAAAATGCAAAACCACAATCCTGAGCTGCAGGCGTCTCTGCTCATTGCAGGGGCATTGGATAAG
>PPHD01025301.1:0-11810 GCA_002909625.1 Bambusicola thoracicus
TATTGTTTAATGTTGCAAATGCAGCTTTTTTCCTCTTTAAATATTTGCTGACTAGACCACAGCAGATTCCCCAGCCTGTTTGCTCCTGGAAGGTCAAGAGAGCGTTTCTCTGAACATTGCCTTTCTGTGCTCCTGGCTCTTTGGCCACTTGCTTGATAACATTGATGTGGCTGTTTGTTGACTTGGGAGCTGGTCATATGGGATGTAATATTCGAGAAGGCCTGTAAATAGCAGGCTAGTGATGGGGTGGGAGGGAGGGGGACTAAAAAAAAAATCAGTACTTAGAAGTACTGATGAAGTCTGTATGAGCGTCTGGGCTGGAGGTTTGTTCATTTCATTCCTGGCTTCACAGCAAGGGGGTTAAATAAGGCAGCCTCAGCAAATGAGATCTTGATATTCTAGTTTGTGTAAACAAACAAACAAAAAAACTAATTCCTCTTAGATCTGATTCTATGATTCTATGAAATCTGCTTCAACAAAGAAAGTGTAGGTAGTTGTGAACTAAAGTGCTGCCAAGTGTAAGTTTATCTAGGTCAAATACAGCAGAAGTAAGACCACCACATGCTTGCACAGTTTCTCAATTGAACAGAAGAGCTGCTAGCGGCTGATTTGCTGCTGCAACCATTGGACAGCCCTGAGCATGGACTGCAACACGTACCCAGAGCTGGGCTTTTGGGGGCTTCTTGGAGACACCTCAGACTCTGTAAAAGTTGTTCAGAATCTTCCACTTCCATTCTATAAGGCCATTTCTGTGACAGTGGTGTTAATCTGTACGACACTATGTGCTTTATAACTCGTTCAAGTTGAGGTAGGGGGGGAGAAAGCATTGTGTCATATGTCCAGTCAAAAGTGCAGTGCTCACAGGGAGTGTAAAATTGCCTCCTGTGAACTACAGAGCCAAGAGCACAGCAGTAGTAATCTTCCAGGGTAATTATAATTCCTTTCACATTGATTTACTACTTACAAGATGCTCGTGGTGTAATATGAGAAGAGAAAAACACATACTTCACTTGAACAAACCAGCGTCTTATTTTGCTGCCCAGACTAAACTTTCCATATGATTCTGTAGTTCATTTTCTTATACGGTCTGCATTTATCAGTGGTCTTTGTAACTGAAAAAAAAATATCGTGCCTTCCTTCATTCAACTCCTCTTAATTCTTATTGAACTTATTCTCCCCTCCATCTCTGTCCCCCTGCTTCCAGGTTTATTCATTGTGTTACTATATTATACTGAGAATATAACCACACAGAAGGCAGCGTTTGTATGGCTGTTTTTTGTGCTAAAAATATTCTGCTCTCGCTTACAGTGAACTCTTCCAGGGCAAGAACAGAAGTGAATGCGATGCTGTTATGCATGACAGCTCCAGCGGTGTCAGACTTTTTCAGGCAACTAAGGGGGACTTGCAAATCATGACAAACTTGCAATGCAGCTGTGTTTCCTAGGCCGTACGGCTGAATAATCTGCCTGTAAAGCATCCGGTTTTGTAAATCCTTTTAATATTGGATGATAAGCTTAAACTCTAATGCTTGTTAGTGCAGTTTGCTGCTTTGTTGGCTCATGTAAACACTGTATGTTTCTTCTTGACATCAGGATCAATTACGATATGGGGAATAGAAAATCAGAAGCTGGATTTTGTGCTTAGGTGTGTTTTGAGATAGCGAGATGCTGTATTATGGGGGCTGCTCTGAAGGTAATGCCTCCTATTTTATGATGTTGAACCACAGCGTCAGAGGCAGATGCTGGTATGATATTAGAAGTTGAACCTTCCCCCCAGTGTCCCATTACACATTGTTTCTGTGTGAGAGATAGTAGCAGAGGGACAGTTTGACAAAATGGTGTCTGACAGGGAAGCGTATGTGTTGCAAAGGTGTGTCATTGAATCCATGCAGAAACATGACACCTGCTGACATCCATCAATGCTTGCTGAACATTTACAGAGACCACACAGTGGATGGTGAGCACTGTGAGACAGTGGGTGATGCGTTTCAGCAGTGGTGATAGTGACAGTGGGTCATCTTTGCTGGTGCAGATTGTTACAGGCACAGCATGCGGGCTCGTGTTCATTACTGGTGAAAATGCAAACCTAACGGTGGTGACTGTGTTGAAGAACAGTGTTTTGTAGCTGAGAATTTGCTCTCTCAAGTAGTATTATTGGGCTCTTTGTATCTGGTGTAGTTTCCACAGAAATAAATAGGAGGCATTATTTTCAGAGTGACCTGCAATTACACTGGGGTAGACTTGGTGTTATTTCCTCTTTTCTAATCCTCTAAAGCCTTTTGCTTGAAATCACTTTGTTTCATTGTCTTTGGCTCAAATAATTTGTTTACAGGCTGGCACAATTTTCTTATTTCCTTTAGTTCTACCCTTTATTCTGTGACACTGCTGTAGCACTGGGAGCATGCTGTGATATTCTAACAATTTTGACTTTGTGGGTTTTTTAAATTCAAGTATTACTATTTATATTAAGCTTCTGCCAGGTCTTTTTACTGCCTACTATGTGCTTGAAGCAGCGAGCTTCAACCAAGCCACCAAACAGAACTGCCAAGATAAACCGCATAGGAACTGTAAGCCATTATCTTTTCTTTAACTCGTGTGGATTCCCTCTCTGAGTAAATTGACTTGTGCTGTGTATGCAACATTTTTCTTTTATGGAGATTTGAAAAATAGTGAATGTATCTACTGAGAAGATGTAAGCCAACCAGGCAGTGTGTGGTGTCTCGGAAGCTGCTCTTGCAATTTGCATCCTGTTTCCACTGCCAGTTTTGTGGTGGAGGTTCCGCCAGGTTTTTCTTTCTGTTCTTCCCCCACTGTATCACTGCCTTTTAGAGAGTAGACTGGAATAGAAGCGCGAAGCACAAATACTGTTGTGGTAGTTCAAAAGTTGCATAATGTGGCAGAACTCCTGCACTCCATTCCTTTAAGTCCATTTATTCCATTTTTTTAAATGAGAAATAATCTTTTTAAAATAGCATTTAAAATCTTTATTTTCTGTTTGAAAACATGCAACCGCCTTTGCAGGCTGCTGTAGAGCTTTCAACTGCTAACCTGCTGCAAGACAATCAAATTAGTGATTTTTTTTTTTTTAAAGCCAATTGAAGTATTTTGCAGTGTATGTCAGCCGGATTGAAACCTCTCTTAATCCTGAGTAATTACTGCAACACTTTGCACAATTAGCTTCAAGCTTTCAGGTCAACAGAATAATTACATAAAAAGATGAACCTGTTCTCTTCTAATTTCCATTTAAGTGGAAGAGTAAATTAGACTAAACAGATGCCATAGATTTTTCTTGGTTAAGAGATTTATGGCCTCATGTTTTCTTGAACTGTAGTTTCATGTGCATCTTTCCTTTAAAAAAAAAAAAAAAAAAGCAGATGTTGATGTGCTGCAGAGGTTGGTGCTTTTTGCACCATCTTTACACTTCAGCGATTTATTACATTTTTTAAAAAAAGTCACCATAAATGCAGAAAGTATTAACCAGTCAGAATTCTGTGGATATGGAACGCAAAGAGCTTTCTTCTCTTCTGCAGCATGAGCCCTATGGCTGGTGAAATAAAATATTTTCTTAAGTCAGGTTAGCTTATTTTTTTACACTGCAGCTGGCTCTTTGTGTTTCTTTGAAAAGCAAAGGTGGGGGGGGAGGAGTTATTTTTTTCTGCTTAATTCATTGGCAAAAAGCAGATAACTAGATTTTACTTCTCTTTTCTTTGTTTGAAATATATTTGTGTTAGAGAGAGGAGGGACATATTTTAAAATATGGCTTACAGTGAGAGACTCTGTGTTTCGGATAGTGTTGGGAAGTTTTATCTTGCCTGCGGCTTTTGCCTAGGGAAACTCGCTAGGCAAGGAACTGTTGCTATGGGCAAGCAAAATGATGAATGTCCATCTTGACTGTCTCCCCAGTGTTTCCAATATTGTTCCAGCAGTGACTTCTAGATAAATTAGGAAGAAAGTAGAAAGAAGTAAACTATGCTAAATTTGTCAGATTAAGTGAGGAGAATAGAAGGGGTGTGGTGTGTGTGTGTGTATAAAGTCTTCCTGTGTGTAGACGTATTTTTCTACCACTGTTCTTCTCACTTCCCGTTACGTTTAAGTTCCAACATAACTTGAGAAATAAAAGACATTGGAAGTAATTTTAACTTAACTTTATCGTATCATAGAACAAACCTTAAAACTCCTCCTGTTTTTGTATTTTGTTTTTTTTTTTAATGTTTTGGTTTTGTTATTTATATTAGTACTAACGTATTCCATCATACTTGTTTTGATGTGTCCAGTATTTAGGTCTGTATCTGGATTCATAGTGTAAAAATACAGACCAAGGATTTGGTTTGAACGATTGGCATCTGAGGGAGCTTTTTTGCTTTACAGTATCATTATAGACACTCTTTTATGCAATGATATTGCATTAGATTAATTAACTATTCAGGTGTATGCATAGTAGCTCTTAAAACTGAGTTACGTATAGTAATTTCATGCAAGCACTTGTGTTATAGAAGATTTTATTCTTGAGCAGCCCTTGGGCTGTTGGAGTGCCAGGAAGCTCGGATTTGTCTGTTCTTTGCTTTAGTCATAATTTTTTCTTGTCTGCCTTCATTAATTTCAAGCTCCTTACCTTTCATTGAGAAATCATGCAGAATAAAGTTGTAGTTCTGTAGTTTCGTGTAGTTGTGTTTTAAGTCACTGGGAATTTTTTCCTTTCCTTTCTGCAGCCAAAATTCCTTCCTGGCAGACGGAGAGAGAGCTTTTGCACTTCTCATGGCACCGGTATCTCTCTGAGCTGTTGATGTTGGGAGAATAGCCATTTCTGGTGACTTTTCTTTAACCACACTCAGCTCTTTGCTGTGCTTAGTCCATTGGAATTAAAAGCTAAAAAAAATCTCAATATGCAGGGAAGCGTCCTAAACCTTCCTAGTGACTGGCACGTACAAGCAGAATGAGACAAAGCCTCACATTCACCTCTTCAAAGGTTCAACAGGAATCCTTCAGGTTGCTTTCATAGACCTCTTTATTCAGTGGTTTGGTATGTTTAAACTCCAGCTTTACACATTTTAAACTTAGGAAAAGCATCTGTTTTAGTATATTCAGGTGATTCATTCTGGAAACACCTTTGTTTGGTCAGGTGCTGGTGTGTTAATGAAATTAAAGCCTCTATTCATCTTGCCAGCCTTGTGTCACACAATTCGAAATGCCTGACACAGTAGGCTTCACCTCTCTGCTAATCTAAAGAAGAACTGCGTACTTAAAAAGCTGTTATCAAATAGAGTGCTTTCTTTATTCTAATGGGAAGCCATGCTTCTCTGTAAAATGTTGTCTCTGCAAATAGCCAGTTTTGGGGGCAGTTAGCACCAGGTAAAGTAATACTTAACGTTTTCCAAGTACAGCTAACCAAGAGGTCTTTATGTCAGTTTCAGTGCTGGTAAATCCAGTTCCACATTTATTTCTGTAAGAGTATATGTAGGTCTTCACAAGACTTAGCTTAGTTGCTTTCCCTGCAATGGACTGAGTCTGTACAGAGAATAAAAATATTATTTATATTGCATTTAGAGAAGAATTCCTTCTTAAGTGGTTGCCTAAGGGGTGCTAGCTGTTAATAAATGTATTGCTATAAATAAAAAATATTGCTACTTATACTGTAGCACCTCATCATTTTTTTTCTTTACTTCGACTTTATGTAATCCTGGCTAGATAAATACAGAAAACTTGAAGTGTGCACAGGCTTTCTCGAACACTTCCCTCTGCCTACAAGTAGCTATTTAATATCGTAGCCTATTTAAAATTTTCACTTGTAGAATTCAACTTAACATGCTGCTGTGTTAATTCTTTCATATCTTAATGAAAAGAACTGAAAGTTTGTGTTAAGAGATAAACAGAAAAAATACTGCCCTATATATGTAGTTAGGGTTTACAATCATTATGAAGATGAAGCAAAACTTCTCCTGTACTCATAAATTCCTAGGCTGCCCACAGATGTGAATTTAAGCAATCTGCACAGTGATTAAAAGCTTTTTTTCTTTGTTAGACTTTTGTTAGTGTAAGCATTTCCTTCCCAGGTTGTTTGTCTAGCTTGTAACACAAATAGTGTGCTATACGAATACTACATTAGTTCATGTGGTTTCAGAATGACTTTCTTGGGGGCGATAGTATAATTTCTATTTTGAAAAGAGTGTAATTTCCAAAGTAGTCTTGGAAAAGGGTGTGATTTCCAAAATACGCTCGGTACCAGCAAGTCTAATCCTTGACAAAACCGGTGTTTCTTTCTTCTGTCTTTCCATCTCAGGCTGATTTGCTTCAGTCCCAGCTGCAGTCACATTTCCACTGTTTCTGTATCTGTGCCATAAGAATCAGTTGGGTTAAAAAGAGCAAAAGCAAGGAACCTGTGGGGCTGGGATCTTCCTGCCACATTTGATGCCCTTTTTGAACATTTTTGTCAGATAACAGACCAACAGGAGCCTCTCTTTACTGGTGGTGCTGGAGTGTGAGAGCTTTAACAGCATAATGGGCTGCTGTGAGTAGGTTTCACATTTTGATGTGTGCAGCCACAAAGGTGGAAGCAAGGGAAGTATGCGCTTGCTTTTAAGAAACCAAACCCCTTTATGGTAGTTAAGTGGAACAGGCTATCTTAGGCTTCCTTTCCTTCTTTTCTGTGTTTGAAGGAAATCCCTTCTTACTTTACCATTTCTAGTGGGGTTTGTGACCAGGACAGTTTTAGCAAGGATTATTCTATGCTACTGAAAGGACACCAGTCAGGGAAACTGTGTTTGACCATCTGAAGTGCAAATGCAAGCAAAAGAGAAATAAAATTAAACACCAGTTCCATTAAAATACTGGATTTTAAGCCTTACTGGTGTTTCTCACAGAAACTCTGCTTTTTAAATTCATTTTTTATGTTTTAGATGAGAACTAAAAACCTTTTTTCAGCTTTCTCATGCCCCTTCCACACTTGCAAGTTAACACTTGTACCATAAGCCCAGGCAGTCTGGTTGGTTTGCAAACTATAATCATGCCTCGCATGAGATCCTACCTATGTCAAAACCCAATGAAACAAAATCCTCCTTGAGAGGGAAGTTTCTTGCCAAGCTTCAACTTGCTCCTCTGAACTGACTGTGTGGTGTTAGATTGAGCCAGCGGCCAGAGCCTGGGAGTTCTGGCATTACAAGAGATGACTCTGTAGAAACACCACCACGGTTGCTAAGGAGCAGATAATGGAACCGGTCTGCTCATTTTGAAGTGCCTACAGCCAGATGTGTTCAAAGACGGCAGCCTTTTGAAGCTAGTACTTCACGTTGCGTTGCGAAGGTGCGCAACTGGAAATACGCGTGACTAGAGTTTCTTGTGCCCCTTTTGTTTGGAGGCAAAAGTTTGTGGTGTTGTCAAGGGTAAATGTGGAGATTCATCCTTGTACCAAAGTGAGGGATGGCTGGAAGACAAGCTGGGGCAATGCTATGTTAAACTTCAAACTGTGTGATCCAGAATAATGATGAAAAATGTTGAAATGCAATGGCAAGCAACAACAGACAGGGGAAAAAAAACTGTGAAACCTACTTTGATTTTTAAATACAAACTCTGGTTGTCCTATCTGTGTTTCTTAGGCATAAGTAGCGCATTAGCACCAGCTAGTTCTTTCTACAGAGTTGGTCTGACTGGGTTCAGGCATGCAATTAGTTGCCGTCAAATCAGCAACAGCAATCAGAATAAAGATTACACATCTTGCTGTTACCTCGTTTGTAGATTATGGGAAGAAACATAACATCTGATGTGACTAACTTTTTTCCCATCAGTAAGCTTTTGTCTCTCCATTACTGCTGTGAGTTCACAGTGAACATGGTATAGCTGGAATGTCTTTTATTGGAATAGCTTTTACCAGAGTCCCTACAGTCCAGTTTTCTCTAGCATTAAGCCATGGCTTTTCTGATTCTTTCTTTTCTTTCCCACTTCATATAACTTAAGGCAAGGAAGGAGTCTTGTGGTGCTATCAGTCTGGGTTCATGGAGCTGTTTTTCAAGTGACGCTCTGTGACTACTGCGTAAGGAAGTCAGTCTGTGTGTTAGAATAATATGAGAGCTGATTTCATTAGCCTTAGGCACTAGCTGCACAGTGGATCAGTGGGTGGAGGACTGATCACAATCTAACAAAGCTGTCTGTGGGATCACTTGATAAAAGGGAATGAAGGCTGGTGATTGTGATTTGGTCTGGTGGTATTTTCAGAAGAAAAGGCCCAGAAGCTATACAAAAAAAGGGGAGTGCAATGAAAATTAGTTATAGTAAAGTTGCTCTGTGCAATAAGGCGTTTTTATATTTGGTCAATTCAATTCACTGAGAGAATTGTTTACTTTAAGCAGAAGTAGAGCAAAAAATAGTATAAGCTGTGTTTAAAAAAAGAAAACAATCTTCTACTTCAGAGAAGTCACTCTGACTCTGCTGAGGGGATCTTGGCTATGGAGGGGCAGCATTATTTCAGTAAGGGAAAGTTTTTTGAATTGTGAGTCCTAAGCCCCTAGATAGAATTGGCTGTCATTTTGAGTTGTGCTTTCTGATGTTATTCTTGTAATGCAAGGAAACAGATGAAGCAACCTTAATAGGACCTATATTCTGAAAATCTGTACCTACAAATAACTTTGCATTTCTTCTGGAATTTGATCCTGTATCCAACAATTTAGCAAAACCAAATATTTGGATCAATTCTGTCAACTGCCTCAACTAAATACGAAATGGAAAATTATATAGACTTGATGACAATTATCCTTCAAGACAGCAGTTTTTTAATGAAAGATTGCCTTATTTAGTCAAAAATTAACACCTTTTTTTTTCTTATTTAACAAATCAGTTAATACAGTGTAGTTATTTGCAGTTCCAAAATATTTAATAAGGTTCATTAGTAGATGTCTTGTACATGAGAACAATTGTGACTGTATGCTCTTAGTATTTTTCAGATAAATGCAAGGGAAGAAAAAGGCACTACAGATAAAAATGTAATTTGTAGCTTACATTTGAAAGTATTAATAAATGGGATACTGTAGAAAGTATAAAGTGGGAGCAGCAGCTGGTTTCATGGACAATATGAAAATGGCAGTTTTCTATTTCTAGTTGGAGCTGTCACTCCAGTAATTTTAGCTCTACTGTAGTGAGTGAACATAGAATATACAGAATGGGTGCATATATATATGTGTGTGTGTATATATGTGTATATGTATGTGTATATACATACTTTCTAATTGTATGTAACTACAGTTCCTGGTCATAGGCAGGTAATGAAACTCCAACTACTTCTGTCAAAAAGAGATTAATCTTTTATTCTGTCATTCTACCTGTATACGTTTGGTTGTTGTTTGTTGTCCTATAAGGTATCATCATAAAGAACTGAGAACAGGAAAATACTCGCATTTTTTTTTTTTAAATAATTTACAATAGTGATGGTACAGCTGAATGATCATTTTATTTGAAAATGGAAACAAAATCCACAATACATACCGGTCTAAATCTGTTCTTTCGATTTATACGTGAAGTCAAACATTTGTACATTTTTTGTTTCGAAGTACAGTCAGACACTTTCCCACATATTTATTCTCATGCTATTGCTGGCTAGGTGAAGATTTATTTATTAGTCAAAGAAGAAATCCTTCACTAGGCACAGTTCTCATCTTTGGAAAAGTTCTGTAGCTTGTTGGTGAAGGCACTTGTCAAGTTCCATTATTCTTTTTCATTAGAGAAGGTCCCAAAGCTGATCTCATCAAACAAGTGTCCAAACCCCCATGACTGACACAGTAACAGACAACAACAGAAGACATTACTTTTTTTCAGTGGAAAAGGATGACTAATGTCTTGGCCTGTTACAGGAAAAAAGTGGATTTAATTTCCTAATGAAAATCAATTCATTATTCTTGGTTGTTTTTTTTTTTTAGGTTTTCAGTATTGCGAACATGACACTTGCAGTTAAATGGCAATTAGGAAGATGAGCTGTGAAGAAAGCAAGAACATAAACCGAGCTTTAAAAGAAACATTAGAAACGTCAAATGTAAATAACAGTCTGAGTAGAAATGTTAGACGTGTCAGTGTTCCCTCACTTACGAAAGCTGCAATATTGTTAACAGATAGATGGAAACTTATTTCCGTCTTATAAGTAGTGCTGATACACCTGTATCAGCATTGGGCGTACAGGGAAAGAAAATCTGGGAATGGGTTTTACTGTGGACAGGTTTCCTTCTTTTATTTTTGCCAGATCCTGACCCAGCCAGATCACTGTCTCAAGCTCATAGCATGTCCTTAGAGCTTTTCTTGAGAAAGTGAGAAAGGCAGAGCACCCAACTTGAGAGACAGAAATGTCGTGATTACTGCTAGTGCTGGATGTTGAACCGTGCTTTAGGCTTCCTATATTTTTATACCCATACAGAGTGGCACTTCCCTTCACATCAGAGATTAATGGGTTAATTTCAACAGGATTCTACTGTGTTAATACTGTATTTGAGTGACATTGAGTTTCAGCCGTCTGTTTTATGTGGGGAAAAAAAACCCAAAACATATGTAGTTCCATATCAGGCGATACTTTAGAAATCAGGTGCTTCGGTACTCTAGTGTTTCTGAGATACAGGAATGGCAATAAGCTACCAAATTGCTTAAGCCAAAACAAACTGAGAAGTACCAGTGTGTTGCAAAATGACACTGGAAGCCACTAAAGGTAAGTAGGGAAGGAAAAAAAAGATGAGGATGAATTTTATGGAAGGAAAAAGACTAGTATTAAAGGAAGCATAGATTTTCTGTATGAGAAAATCTCTAGAGGCTTATATAGCTGAAAAATGGAGTGTTAAATGATCTTACTAGGACTAATGTAAAAGTAGTCTTGCATTGTAATTTAGTGTACCATGGTACTACTTTTAACTCTAAGCCTCCTTTAGGAAATTATGGAGGCAGGAGAATAATTTTGGTTCTTAGAAAAATGTTAAATGATGCATTATATGTTATGTTCATTAGCAGAAGAAAAAAATTATAAACCTAACGCTCAGGGAATAGAACAGTTCAATTGGAAGGGACCTACAAAGATCCTGTGGTTCAACACTGAGTCCTGATGTGGTCAGGCAACCAAAGCTTAAGATCTTTTACTCAAGGTGTCATCTAGATGCCTCTTTAACACTGACAGGCGTGGGGCAGCAACTACCTCACTAGGAAGCCCATTCCAGTTGCTGCTCACCTTCACAGTGAAGAAATGTTCAGCTTGACCCTTCCCTGATGCAGCTTTGTGTTGTTTCCATCATGCCATTCTTTACCAAGAGCAGGGTTGGCACCTCCCAGTGCCACCCCTCCTCGGGGAGCAGCAGAGAGCAGCGAGATCACCTCCTGGTTTCTTTCTCTCCAAATTGGACAAAACAAAGTGGTCTTGGTCTCTCCTCACAGAACATGCCCCATTTTACACTTGCTTTATGTACGCGTACGTGAAATTTCACCCATCATGCTGTGCAGGCCCTGTCCTGAAGTAGTCTACAAAGACAGGCTTAATTACTTTTAGTTATAAAGCTAGGTTCCAAATTTCTTGTGAATGAGTATTATTTGTGTTGTACAGGTGAAAAAGTTTGAGCAATGGAAAAAATTTCCTTGAGATCAAGCAATTAGGAGTTAGAGTTGAGACAACAGCTTGGCTCTTGTGTTGCTTATTTGCACCACTGTACTGAGAAAAGGGGATCATAAAGGAAAAGAAAACAGAAGATAAGCTATATGAGATAGAGAACTCAGACAAGGACATATACCATGCAAAATATAACAGGTATCATGAGCAGGCTCTTGATTCGTAACACTTCCTCTTATCAGATTTAGGTAGAAACG
>PPHD01025302.1:0-11810 GCA_002909625.1 Bambusicola thoracicus
GCAGCAACACAGGGCTTGACCAGGGACAAAAAGGGTCACGGTTTCTAAAAGCCACGCTGAAATTAAATCACTGAAGACACAACACGAATCAGCCAGGAATGAAAAGTTCCAGGCAAACCTAAAAAGTGAAATCCTACTCCTTCCAAAGTCAAGAGAAGTTCTGCTGTGGACCTCAGCACAGTCAGGGTTTATCCCAAAACATTTAGACTTTGTCAAATACCCTGCAGATTCCACTGCTTTATAACAATTTCACACCATATTGATGTCCAAAGGGGGAAACAAAATAATTTCAACATAATGAAAATGTTTGCCCATAAAGATATAGTAGAGAGCAGCAGGAAATATTTAGATACGTGCCAAATAAACTAGATGAAAAATACTACTAATAAAAAGCTAAATAGCCTCCTAATGCCACAGAAAATGTTCTCATCGTCTGCTGGTATAATGAATTCTTTAAATTCAGGATGAATGAATACTTAAAACATCACTTCAGCTGAAACCAGCACAAACAGCAGATCTACTCATCCTCTAAGACCTCCAAGAGTTATGAGGATCTCTACAGCTTTCTAAGAGCCTGAAATGAGCTCAGGCAGCTGACAAAGTTCAGCTCAACTTCAGACACACCTTCAGCATCACAAATCTTGTTAAAGTTCAAGATAGCCTTAGCCAAAACCCAGCTTAGTTCACACAACCAGGCCTACAAGGGACAAAACCAACTGCAAACCCCATCCATCAGGTTGGAAATTACTCTCGGTGAGGCTCTGCTGCGCAGGAGAAGATAGTAACATTGTGAAACCTTTCTAGCCTTTAAAGAGTAGAAGCAGACATATAATTGCATTCAATGAAACATCATATGGTAATAAGCAGCAATGGAATAGCCATGTATAAATCTCCCATTCAGTAGAGTGTCACATGCATAAATCTATTTACCAAGGATTACTCCATAGCTCCTACCACAATAAATCACCAGGAAAATCTTATGCACTGCTAGCAGAGCAGGGATTTGGAAAAGCAGGCAGGCTTCATAAAGAGTCACTGCTAACTAGCCAACCTGAGACTTTGTTACAAATATGCTATTAATTCACTCTGCTTACTGGGTGTGCTTGCTTCAGTGTTTGGTGGGACAGGGTCGGGTTTGCTTTATAAAACCAGTACTTCACTCCCCACAACAAAAACACCGATGGACATAGACCGCAGCATTAAGCCCACAAACAGGACACAAAGTCCACCGAACGAACCACAGAGGCTCTTTTGACTTTGCAAGACTTTGGACCGATTTGCAATTCATTACCACCATTTATAAAAGAACATTATTCTGGCCTAGTTTCAGTTTAATGTAAATGTTTTATGTAGGCTAATCCCAGATAAATAACTGTTTTCTTGCATTATCTAGATCTTTCACTACAAATTATGGGCTGTATTAGAAAGATTAAGCACTGCAGAGTCAACTAAGAGCTTTGCTATAGGATGCTCCAGTTCCCAGCTCTGCAAGGGTGCCATGACACACACTGAAATACCCGAGCGTCTCCACTGCTGTGCACTGCCCTACCAAAATCTCTTGCTCATCATCCAAAGTTAGTAATTTAAAGCCATGACCACAGGGTGGTTCAGAAAACCTTTTGTTCTCTGCTGAAGTCTTAAGGCTAGGCTGTTCCAGAAGCTGCGAGGAAACAAAAAAGATCTCATGCCTGCATAGCATTTAATAGACAAGTCCAAACTAAAAAACACTGGCCACTCATGCAACAGACAGCCACTGTAATGCCCTTTAATTCAGTAGGATACACTTTTGAAGTGGAGCAATAAATTGAACTCAACTTCAGTGCCAGAACACACAGTGTAGGGTAGATCCCATACCTCTGGACCTATGGATGTCACATTAGAAAGGAATACCAATATCCCTCAGATAACATGTATCATCATACAGTTCTAATCTTTCCTTTCTTTAGCTTGACTTCAGCTGCCATTCATATGCTTAGTAACAATTTGATGAAATCAAACAACCATCTCCATGTCCACACGCTCAAAATGCATGGCACAAGACCACAAGCCAAACTCACCCTTGGCATAAATAACTCCACTAACTGTGCATATAAAGCCTCAGAAAAAATGCCTTCCCCTTTGTGGTCGTATCTCAAAATCTGAGTTTGATCTGCACGTGGAAAGACAGAGAGTAAACAAGGCAATTGCCTCTGAAAAAGAATCTGTACCTTTTATCCAAGTGCCAGCTAGCTTAGCGAGGTTTCCAGCATGCCAACAAAATAATAATCAACAACACAGTAAATCTTCCCAGGAAAATCCCCAATCCTCTTCTAAATAAAACTTCTGTAGAAAATATGTGGACATCCTCTTGTTTCCAATCCTTACGACAGAATTTCCACAATAATCAATGTCCCATCCAACTCAGATCTGGAAAAACAAGTTCAGGAGTCACTTGGGTTGACCATCCTGAGTAAAGAGGGAACAGCCAATAACACAAATGCTGCTCATTTTAACAAACAACTCTGCTAGTAGATCTGTGGCTGCATCATCAGAATCACCACTTCCACACCTAGAAACTTACGGACATTTGTTGGGAGCCTCACTGGTCTGTAGTCCTTGAAAAAGCATTGAGATCTTGGAGCAGATTTTCAGCTTAGGAATACACCTTGCTGCAAAAGCAGTATCAGTTGCATATGCTCAACTCACAACAAACAAAAGACTTCTCCTTTCTGACAACTTCATTACACATTAAGTTCACACACAAAGTATTGATAAAGTCTATCTACAATCCACATAATGCTCACATAGCAGAATGTTCCATTACATACATGCATACAAGTAATGAGAACATTCTGGTTGAACCTCTGAAGAAGCTGCTAGAGAAAAATGCATCTATACCATCAAACTGCTTGATCCCACCTACCTTGCAGGGCATTTTTCACAGGCGTCACTCTCACTGCCCTTTGACACAGGCAATTATCTGCTCCCAATCCTGGCCGACCTCACATTCCTTACCCACCTGAAACTCCCATGTAAAGATAACAGAAATTTTCATTCACATCATCTTAGCCTCTTTGTTCTGGAGAAAGAAATGATATTCATAATGCCCAAACTGATTTCCTTCTAGTAGAGGATTAGCCTCTATCTCTACTGCTGTAGAACAAAAAGGCAAGAAAAAAATAACCGACAAATAATTATAATACTTTTTGTTTTACAACAGATACCCAGAGGTTTGCCATGACAACCTTTTTGCTGAATTTGAGCTGCAGTTAATTTCTGAGCATGTCTCAGATACCCTTGGAAAGCCTACTGAGCCCTGCAGATAAGGCCCAGGACTGAGGGTCAGAAGATGAAAGCTCTGTTGCCTGCTCATTACATACTTAGGCTAGTCAGTATTCAAACCATAAAAAAAAAGGGGGGAATAATTCTACTTTTCAGGTTTATAAATATGCTGTGAGGCCAAACTCATTAACGTTTACAAAACACTCCTAAACTCCTTGTCTGGAAGGAGTTACACAACCATAAAGTATTATTCACGCTGTTCTAAGGCAGAAAAGTACATATTACTGCAAATCCAGCAGTAGCTTTTCATGCACCATTAAGGTTTACTACACAGTCTTAATCTAATCATAAGCACTTCAGAATCTAGATCTGTCGTTCCTAACATACAGATCAGACTTCATCACTGAATAACTAACTGGGTCAACTCTATACAGCACAATACACACACATGCTTTTTTTCTCATTTCTGCCGCACCTCTTCAAACAAACCATTCGGTCCCTTCCAATCTGTTACAGTTGGAAAGATCAGTGCGGTAGAAAGGCGATACAAGAGTAAAATGGCAAAAGGGACAGAGAAAGAATACTCACCTGTCTCAAAAGATTCAGGCTCGCAGGAAAAACTCCACAATGGAAGGATCTCCAACCAGAAATCCTCCCCCACTGGCAGTCAGCCCTTAAATGGGGTCTAAGGGAGGTGGAGTCAGGCTCCATCCCTTCTGGTCACACAGCTGAATTACCTTCACCTGTGCTCCCACGGCTGAGCTGGTCTTTTCCCCAGGTGATCAATCGACGGTTCAGGCCATGACCCAACAGTTACCATACACAACCTAAGTGATTCTATCTGTATTTTCAAAACTGCATCATAATTGGCTTTTCTGTCATCTTGCATTATCTTCACTCAGGATTTCAACTCAGGAGTGCAAAACTCAGGTAATGGATCTGTTTACACATTTTTAGAAAGCAGAGATGTGAAGGCATGCAAGGTCCAGGTCTATGCCTTCACTGGCATTCAGAGAGGAAACTCATTCCTTCAAGCAACTTTTTCTGCCCATTATTATTATTGAGATCTCCTTCGTGTACAATTCTGGAAACATATTCATAACTAGAGGTAGACTTGCTTTTGACTTGCTGATCAAAACACAATCTTTATACCTCCAGGCACCATCATCAATGCTGTGTTGGAGGGAGTTCAATCCAGCTGAATGAAATTGGCTGCTGAAATCGACAGCTAGCTCCCAAACCACAATTTTGGCTAACTCATTCACTCCTTCTCTTGCATCCGCTGCACCCTTTCCCAGTCTCCAACTCCACCTTGAGCTGGGCAGGCAATTCCTGCTGTCCACTCTCCTACCATGAAGAGGTCACTTCCCTTATCAGCTCAGCACTAGGGCACTGTGAGAATCAAGGAAATAAAGAGCTCAGCCAAGCTCAGAGGAAGTTATTCCCCCAGCTGCCCTCCTGCTCTCTAGCAACTTGCAGCAGGTCCAGATAATGGGCACCTCCACAGCCCCTGTGCCATGCCAAACTCCACACTGCCCTCAGGCTCAACAAAGCACACCCTTCGTGATAGAATAAAGCCTCTACTTTTGTTAGTTTTGATATGGCTTTGGCTCAAATCCAGATATGAAATCTGTCATTTAAAAAGAAAAGTATTGCTGTCCTTAAATGTAACGTTCAGGGAGTCTTACCCTCTATATAACATTCCTTTTATGGGGCCAATTCCAAGCCTTCCCCAAAACTGCTGTGTTTTCCTCACTTCTGACTGCAAAAAAGAAATCAGTAAAAGACAGTCCTCTATTTTTATCTAAATGAGACAGAATGAAAGGACAGGACAGCTGATTTTCCATCTTCTCTGTCCAACCTGGCAAGATGCTGTAATGGGCTGAAAGGAAAAACAGAAGCCTCTTCACATGGGGAACAACTGAATCAGCTGCTGTTTACGTGATCTGTTCCTCATTTTATAGGACTCTGAGCAGACTTGACTGCATAGCAGTGGGAATGCAAAGCTCACTGGACCTATGCTGTCTCAATACAACTCTGCAGCAACACTTTCTCAGGTAGAGAGTCACAAGGCAAAGAGAATTAGCTACTCACCTCAGATACTTCCAACAGCAAAGTCTAAATCTCATTCAGAATATTTAATATTCTGAAAAGTCTGAGCACCTGTCCTTCAAACAGAAGATGCTCGTCAAGGTAGTTCAGGTAAGATCTCAAGACCTCTTGTCATGTTGCAAACCGTTGATCTACTGCTGCAGAGCCAAGCAGGGCTGTGGCCTGTACGTGCCACCTGCAGTTCTGCACCCACACTTGGCTCACACTTGACTTAGGCAGCACATACAGTTTTGCTACAAAATGCTCCCATGCTTACAGAAAAAAAAAAATACACAATAAGTGGGTAGGTACATAGCTCAAATTTAAGCACAGATTAAACAACATAGCTGCTTAGACAAATGCTGTTTTAAAGAACAAATTTCCAAAGGAATGTAATTATGCTTCTTAGGGTTAACAAAAGGACTTGCGTGATCCAGTTTCTATTCCTTACTGCGATGCAAGCAAGCGATGGATGTGACTGAATACAATACCCACAAACCCACAGGATCTGCACCCATGATTTTAAATAATTAAACAGTATTCATTCGGGGTGCTCCTTTCCTCCCTGACCCCTGCTGCTTAGCTCTACACATAGAAAACATTCAGTGCAAAAGGCAAACAACAAACAGGAATATAATTAGTCCTTTTGAACGAAGATGCTGTTTAACCTAAACGAAAAGATAGAAAGCAAAAGCTTACACTGCATGGATAGCCACAAAATCATAAAATGCCATTTTTCTTAAGTTCGTACTCCAGTAATTATCCTTTATACAAAGAGCAGTGACTCATAAAACTGCTTTTTCATTTAAAAAACTTCACAAAAAGTCTGAAATAGAAGAGCTCTCCTCTTTTTTTTTTGGTCAACTCGAGGCTGAAACAAGGGCTTTATGATCTGTGGGAGTGAAAAGTCATTAGGGTTTCAATTCCAAATGAAAATTAAGGCTTTTAACTTCCCATACTACTCATACTGACAACCTTTCATACATAATTGCCCAGGAAAAGTTACTGCGGTCCCGTCACCCTCCTAATGATTAGGTGATAGGCTGACAAATAGATCCTCCCTACAAATTCCACTCTGTAAATGGCAATAAAAGCCAAGGGTGGTTAAGAATCACTGGGTTCACACCCAAGAGTGACTTTGATGACTTTTTAGTCAGAGCTTATTAGGAGTTACCAAATTAGTGGAGTCAGAAATAGAGCAATCAAGGGATCACGTAGGAATTTAATTGAAAGAGGAAAGGTGTCTTCAGCAATTATGAAGAAGATTCTGCTGCTTTGAGCTGAAACAGAGAGCAACACAACAAGGATTCATCTGCTTCAGTCGTGGACCTGCTCCTCAGCCAAAACTACACCAGGCTTCTGGATAACCAGCATTTTAAATACATAGCATGATACCCAACATATAAATATGGTACGAGCAACACAAACAGGATGAGCCAAAATACAACAAATGCTGTCCCCACTCTTTGAAAGGTATCAAAGTAATTTGTTGTCCTGATAATGCAGAGAAAGCAACATCATCCTTCTGGAGTTGTCTTGCTTGGGTGTACCTGTCTTTTTTGCTCTTTGTCTTCTCATTTGGGAACAGAACTTACTATTCCATAACAAGTTTCTATTTTTGACAGTTGTCTGGAGACTGTTCACAGTTCAACACCCTGCTGTCCCAAGAGGTATACACAAAACAGAAAGAAGAACCCTAGCATGTAAAGGACATTTATCCTACTGAAGTCAAAACAGGATTTGAAGGTACTCCAAACTAGGAGTTAGAAGAGTCTGGAGTTTTAGCTCCTTTATGAGCTGCTCCTTCCTTGCTTGCTCCTCATAACTGAAACCCTGAGTTGTTTGTTACCACTGGTATCACAGCAATAATTAGAGGCCTCATCTGAGGAAAGGGTCTCATTCTGCTGTGCTCTGTACAAACATATTATAAATGATCCAACAACCTGGGCTTATTGGAGAACATAAAGGAAATTTATCATTCTGATTCTATAAAAAGAGAGCCAGAGACTTACCTAACACCACATCATAAGCTGCACTACAAAGAGAGGACACATCAAATCAGGAGTCCCGATTCAGCACTGCAAATTGAAAACCATTCATCCTCCTGTTATTTTATAGCTCACCCCCAAACAAAGCCATAATAACTGACCTTATAAAAAGAGCGCTGTATTTTTTTTTACAGAAGGCTTCAAGATGAGCACTGGGTGACCAGTAAACATGTCAGAATCAGGAGAGAAAACATTTGTACCAAAAGCTAAAATAGAACTTCCAGAAGACAACCGGATACATCTGTATACATGCAGCTGCATCACCATGGCCTGGAAGACTGAAAACTCCAGGAATGATGACTTTTTAAGTGGAAGCTGCAACCACTCCAGAAAAGCAGATCTCCACAAACAAAGTGCAAGTTTTCATAGAATGGAATCATAGAATCCTTAGAGTTGGAAGGGACCTCTGAAGGCCATCTAAGTCCAACTCCCCTGCAATGAACAGGGACACCACAGCTAGAGCAGGTTGCTCAGAGCCTGATCCAGCCTCACCTTGAAGGTCTCCAGGGATGGGGCACCAACCACATCACTAGGCAACCTGTTCCAGTGCCTCACCACCCTCTCTGTAGTACATTTTTTCCTTATATCTAAACCGAATCTACCCTCCCTGAACTTGAAGCCATTTCCACTTGGCTCTGTCACCACAGACTCTGCTAAAAGTGTCTCGCCCCTTCTTTCCTTTAGCTCCCTCTTACATACCAAAAGGCAGCTATCAGGTACCCCTCAGCCTCCTCTTCTCTGAGCTGAACAGCCCCAGCTCTCTCAGCAGCTTTGTGTTAGAGCACTTTTAAGAGCAGTGATCACACAGACTTTAAAACCTGATCCCCACATTTTAAGAGGTGTAGCAAGCAGTTAAGAGGATGAAACAACAGAACTCTAGGAAAAAATTATGCCACAAATGCTTTCAGAAGTGGCAAACAGAAAGCTTTCTGCACTGGAGGAAATACCCACCTGGTTTGTAGCCTCAAAAATCAACACTGAGATAGGAAGGCCAGATAACTGAAATAAAGAAAGCAAGCACATAGGTATACACAGCAGCAAAGGACAGGTGTATCAGCAGCCAATAACTGACTCACCCCCACCCTAGGTTTGAATTGCAGTCAGGAAAATGAACAAGGGGACATTTTATCAGTTTTTCACAACCTGCCATCCTTGTGTGATGCATGAGCCACTAGAGAAGATCATATAACCTATAACTACGTATCACATTCAATAGCAAATAAGCTTTTAACTCAGTGGAAAGGGATTAAAAGCTCTGCAGATCCAAAGCATAGATCAAAGTTATATTCAGCTGCTGGGAAACATATAAATATGAGACTGCAAGCCCCTGTAAGGGAGATAAGAAAAGGAAACCAGGAAGACAAAAGAACACTGTTCATCACAAAAGCACTGTAAGATTGCACGTAATAATAAGATTCTCAATACCTTTGTTAGGAGAGGAAAAAGATTCAGCATCAACCAACAATAAGGGTTGTTTTGTTTTTGTTTAATTATTAGTACTCTGTTAGCACCTGTGTAAAGAGCTGAATTCTTCACTCTGTTCAAGTCAAGCATCACCTCCAATGCAACTTCTTTGGGCACGGAGATGTACCACACTACTAAACGGTCCACAGCCTGATACAAAGTCCTGGTCATCCTTCAAAGAGCACAGTGTGACAGGAGTGGCATTTATAGGACAAGACATTATCAATAAGTGTCATAGAGTGAATGAAATGTACCTTAGCAAGTAAAAAACTGCACATGAAAGATGGCTGCAAGCCCTCCAGGGACTGCTTAGCACTTAATGGAGAGTCAGAAAGCAGGAATGCTGGTTTTAACCTTGCATCATGATACACAGCAACCTGTCTTTAGATGATCTGGGGCAGAAGATGTAGGGAAGGACAAATAGTTTTTAAATCTAGTCAACCCCAATAGATCATAGAAAGATACTGACAGCAAGCCTCCTGCTGGAATGGTTTCCATAGAAATAATAAGCTTTGGGGACTGGAAATGCTGTAAGGCTTACTTTTTCTCTAACATAGTGGTTTGTTTTTACTCATCTACTGTGAGTGGTCCTTTTGCCTGCTCCCTTCCCCAGCAAGAGGACAGCACAATGTCACAGCTCTTCTCGCCACACCAAAGCAGAGCTCTCAGCACAACACGGCTTCATTTCCTTGGCCCCAGAAGGCAGGGGCAGACAAGACTGCCAAACCCCAGGCAATGGCAGCCCCGGAGCATCCTACTGCCCTGGAGACAGCTTGAAACATGTAGAAGTATCTACTCTTGTCTTGTGTCCCATGTTCCATTCATTTGCTCCCCACAGTACTTCTCTGCCTTCCATAAACCTTCAGAGGCCACCAACTTCCCTGCTTGAGAATGAAACCACAGCAGCAGAGCTTTCGGATGAAACGAGGGGAAAAGGCATCAGCATGTAGTCTTGAGTGTCACTGCATGGAGCTGGGGGATGGAGTTGAAGAGCTTTCCATAGCAGTCCTGATTTGATTGAACTAATTCTGCCAGCAAGCCTGGGCTGACACAACTACAAAAGACAGCTAACATGTCACCCCTTCAACTGCAATTTACAGCTAGCCAATGCCCTGATACCATAAGCCCAGCACTCATCACTAGTACTCCCTTCACTACAGACAGCACAGACATCTCTCACCATGCCCAAAGCAGACAAAAAGGAGACATCCATTCCTGCAAGCCTATAGAAGACCTCATCTCCTAGCCCAGACAACGCTATAATTCACATCAGATACAGGACTGCTTCAATCTGAGTGTGAGATCCTTGGATGTTGAGCATCTATAGTCACTTGCCAAGACAAGTGGCACAACAGCACTGCTGACAGCACTTAGCACATGGTGCTCTAGAGTCTCCCAGTCTCAAACCTAACTGATAAATTAACCTGTAGTCTACCTTGCCAGCAACGGTCTTTCACAAAGACCCTTTGCAGGAGAATCCTTGAGCAAGGTCAACATTGGGCATGGCTGGCCAGGACAATGAAGGCACACCCAGAGCAGTGACAGCAGTAACTTGGTGGCTTCCCACAGCCAGGCTTCCATCAGGCCATTACTGCCCCACAGAATCTGTGCAGGCAGGGGTGGACTTGCTGCCCTCAATTTTGGCTCTCAGAAAACCTTCATTTTGGCAGGCACGAAGATTGCACCCTTCCACCAGAGTAGGATATCTCCTTGAATCATTGCCTGGGGATGTAAGAAGTCAGCACAAGTACTGAGCTTTCAGAGAGGGGCAAACACCAAGGCAACAAGCAATTTACAGAGGGCAGTGGTACCCATAAACCTGTATGCATGGGGACTGAAGTAACATGGCATAAATGGCCTTGGCCCAGACGTGACTCACCATGAAAGTACACAAAATTACCTGTACAGCAGCCCTCAATTGCCATGGTGATAAATGTTTCCTAATGTCTAAGAGCAGCTGAGTCCTCAACTCCATGCATCTTATTCACTAACAAAAGCATTCATTATATTAAAAAAAAAAAAAAATCACAAATGAATTGTGGCCATTTTAAGCCCTCCTCAGATCAAGGGCTGATTTACACTCTCCTTTCAATGGAGACTACTGTGCTCCCGGTGCTGTTAATTCAGAAGATGGAGGTCGCTTGCTTTTTTTTTTGCTTCACAATTCAGTAGGCAAGGGAAAGACAGATTCTCTGAGACAGTGTTACTTTTTCTGCCAGGAGTTATCTATTCGCAGAAGTGGGTCAACTTTCTCTTGGTGGACATGTTAGTGTGCGAGTGCCTAGCAGCGCTGCCTGCGAATTTCTGTCCGCTCCGCGTGCGGAGGAACCTCTGCACATAACTATTTATGGCAGCCAAGTGTTTCATGAATTGCAGCAAGTTAACCACAAGGGGATGATGACATTTGGAGACAGGGCAGGATGAATTCTGGCTCGCAGACAAAAAGTCAGGTTAAAAATACAGAATGCAGAAGCAAACCCAGCCAGTCGCTGCTAATTCGCAGAAAAACCGGATACACGGCCCCCAACCTTGTCTGCTCCACACTAACAATGCTGTGTGTTTTGCAGTGGGACACATTACAGCATTTTTGCCAGTTTAAGTGTCTCACCTACATCTTGTCCATCAATGAGATCAACCACCGTCTACGCTGCTCCCAGAAGATTCTCCAAAGAGCAGCCCAAACACAGAAGGCTGAGGGGACAACACCAGCAGGCCGGGCTGTAGGCACGTCTGTGGGAGCTGCAAGCAAGACCAAACTCTTGCCACGGCAGGCCGCAACCTGAGCCTCCTTATCATAGAATCATAGAATCACAAGGTTGGAAACGACCTGCAAGATCATCTAGTCCAACCGCCTTCCCATTCCTATTAGTACTACAAGCTACTAAACCATATCTCGTAGCTCCTCACCCAGGCGCCTCTTGAACACTGCCAGGGACAGCGACTCCA